>LAZP02000234.1:0-18996 GCA_001272575.2 Ophiocordyceps unilateralis | reverse complement strand
TTTTTTTTTTCCCCTTCTTTTCGAAGCTCATCACCCTTTTTTTCTATCAAACATAGATAACCAATCCCGTCGGCGGCTTCGAAATCAACGAAAAGTCCGTCTCCAACGGAGATCACTCCTTCACCGCCAAGCACGACGGCAAATACACCTACTGCTTCAGCAATCAGCACTGGGGCGCCACCAGCAAGGAGGTCTCCTTCAACGTCCACGGCATCGTCTACGTTAGCGAGTCCGACATGCCCTCCGACCCCATCGAAGTCGAAGGTATCACTCTTTTTTCCCTCCCCGCTTCCGTGTCTGCTATCCTCATCGCTCACGAAAACTCGCTCAAAGTCCGCCACCTGTCCGAACTCCTCGCCCAAGTCAAAGACGAGCAGCAGTACATCATCGTCCGCGAACACACCCATCGCAACACCGCCGAGAGCACAAACGCCCGCGTCAAGTGGTGGAATCTCTTCGTCATTGGCGTCGTCGTCGGCGAGTCGCTCTTCCAGATATGGTGGCTGCGTCGCTTCTTCGAGGTCAAGCGCGTCGTTTGATCTGGCCAACATCGATCCCTTTTCTCCCTCCCACCTCCTTTCCCCCCCTTTTCCGTCCTAGCGACGAGGGCTTCGAGTTGGTCTACGTGTACAACCCTGTGCATCTCTCTGTGCAGCGGCTTCTATTTGGAGCTGGGGCGTATAATCTGCGGCGCCATCGGATACTTGGTGGGTTCGGCGAGTAGGGCATCCTACAGCGGCCGACACAGGTGGCATGCATCGTCGTCCTAGACGAGCATCTACGAGACGTAAGAAAGACAACATGGAAGACATCATGACGGCATGGGCCTGCAGAAGTGTCGTACAGTCATATTTCCGTTATAATGCATGGTTCTCTGTCGGAATTTCCAAAGAGTGCCCTGAATAGGTCTGCACGTCTCTGTGGCAGCGTCGAGCTTATACAAACTGCCTCTCGTCGGTGAATCAACGCTCCCAGATTTCCCGTGTGTGCGCCAAACAAGATTCTTAGGAAACAACATCAAAGGAGGCTCAGACTTGGTTTTCCAAACGCCGCTGGGGGGCCCATGACAAAAAGGAGGAAACAAAAGGGGGGGGAAGGGGGTGGCGGACATGGTCAAGAAAACCAAACAAAACACTACAAACAAACAAAAACAATGATGCCCCCAAATGCACTATTCAAAGATACCGTCAACCAGGCAAGATCCGTCAACTTTTTCTTCCTCGGCAGCCTCACGCTGCTGGATCCGTGATGGGCAGCTCGCCCTCTGTGACCGCAACGTCCTCGACCGGCTGCTCCACATCCTTGACGGGATGCAGCAGCATGGGCGGCAGACACATACGGCCCTCACCGCCGGGCATGGCACCAACGCCGCCGCCTCCTTTGCCCTGCTTGGAGGCATCCGTCGTCGTCTCAAAGTCGGGGCCGCCGTCGTTGTTGACCTTGAGGCCGAGCCAGCGACGGTACAGGTTGGGCGCGAAGCCCGAGTTGTAGAACCAGGTGATGCCGTGCATGTTGTGCTCGCGCTCGCCGAAGATGCTCGTCCGCGAGCCTCCGCTTGTGCCGTCTCGGCCGCCGTTGTAGACCTGCGCCATGTACTTGACCGGCCACTTCCTGTCGACGTACATGGGGTGAGGCGCAAAGACCGACTTGAAGCCGTGGTGGAGGGCTACCGTCGCCGGCCACATCTCGGGAAAGGCAAACTGCTTCTTGTACGCCGTCGTCCGGTGCATGGCCATGAGCAGCCGGCGCGACATGCGAGCCGTCGTGATGATGGATGCTCGGCGAGGGGGCAGCGGATGCGACCCGTTGAAGCCCGTGATGTCGTCCTTGAGCAGCCAGGTTGTGCCCTCCGGATCGAAGAGGGGGTTCAGCGAGATGTAGTCGGCTTCTTCGCCCACGCCCCACTGGTAGCGATCGGCTTCGTATTCCGTCTCGGGCATGCCGTCCTCCTCCGTCTCGAACCAGTCATTGGCATCCGAGGGTCGAAGGGGACCCCATACCGGCTTGCCTTTGTTGCTCACTAGCTCGGATGCTTTCTTGGCTGCACTGCCCACCTTGCCGAGGACCTTGTCGTTGTCCAACCCGCTCGCGCTCATCTCCGTCTGCACGCGTGTCATCTGCGAAAAGTCGTCCCATGAGCCGTGAACGGAGGGAAAGTAAAAGCGCGAATTGCGCTCCCAGAGGCCCTTCCTCGGCTGTTCCTTGGCCCAGTCCTCGATCTTGCTCAGTAGGTCGTGATAGTGGCCAGTGTAGCGTATATCCATCTCCCACTGCCAGAAGAAGTCATACTCCGGGTGCTGATAGGCGAAATACTGCATCGCCATCGACAATCCTCGATAGACGCCGTGAACGGGCAGCCCGGGGCCCCGACTCCACAAGTCGTAGATGCCCTGGTAAAGCGACAACATCTGCGTCTCGGTCCAGAGCGTGACCAATCCTCGAAACTCCTCAGGCACGCTATCGCGGATCCGCTTCTCATAGGCTTCATGATCTGCCCAGATGGGGTTGTGGGCGTCGTTCTTGACTTGCACGAGCAGATGCACGTCGTACCGTCCACCCGATGCCAGGGATAGTTCAGTGATCATGGCTCGCATATTGGCGATGTCGTCCTCGCGGAACAAGTACTCGTCCCAGCATCGGACGACGACGGCCGTCCTGGCTTGTTTCTCGATTTTGCCGTCCGCCTCGTCGCTTCTCGGGGCATTGGCGTGGCCGCTGGAACCGTTGGAAACGACATTTCGGTGTCGGATGCTCGAGGACCGAGAATTCGCCACGTAGAAGCCATGCGGCGCCGGCGTCGACACCGGCAGCTCACGGAAGCGTCCGGCATTCGCATTGAAGCATTGGCGCTGGACGTGGGCCCAATCGACGTGGCGAAAGTCGACAGGCCGTGTCTTGTCCCATACCGCCTCAGACCCTTCCTTGTCGCCGTACTCGCTCGTGCCCAGGCCACCAGCGCGGGCGGAGTACCCCAAGCCGTACGGGCCGAGCCGGCCGAAGCGCTCAAAGCAGATGTCTTGCGGCAATTTCAGCACCTCGTAGGAGCCGGCCACATTTTCCGGAAAGCCGAGGGGGCGCCCCTCGTAGTAGCGTAGAGGGGGGGGCCGTATGTTGCCAGCGGCATCAAGGAAACACTCTTGGATGCCCGACTCGGTGCTCCTCCCAGGGAAGTGCTGCCAAGACTTGCTCAGGGGAATGTCCGCTCGCGCCGTAATGCGCCCCCGAGACGACGGCGGAGTTCGAGACTCAGCCGGGCGCGGATATTCGGGCTCGCTCTCATGAAAGGGCTTCAAGTGCCGCAGACCGCCGTAGTATCTCTCGAGGAAGGGGAACTGCTCCCAGACGGGCGCGGGCGCGGGCGCCAAGCTGACCTTGCCATTGACCACTTTCCAGTTTTCGACCTGACTGGCGCGTATCAGGCTGAGTATCATGAGGACGAGGATGCCCAGCACGCCAAGGAAGACATAGCGCGAAACCCTGGCGGGCAGGCGATAGGGATAAAGGCCGGCCTTGCGGGTAGAGAGGACGGGCCGGCGCCTCGACAGCAGAAAGTGGCCCTTGGAGACCGAGTGGGAGATATCGCGAGATCGGCAAGGCGACACAGTAGCGAGCGTATGATCGGACTCGGTGTCGGATATGGGCGACTCGAAGCCGTCGTCTGAATATCTATCCTTGGTAGACGGGTCGATCTTCTGGTACAGCGGCAGCCGATGCTCGCGAGAGCGCAGAGGGTTTGAGACAGCCCCCATGCCGGCCTGGGCTCGTCGAGGGCGACGAGCAGACGGGAGGCGAGGAGGAATGCGGCAGCGCGGACACACTAAGGAAGGCCCAGGGGAGTGAGTCAATAGAGGGAACGGAGAGCCATGCACGCGTCTGGAACCGTCGTCACCAGTAGCGTCTCAGTGGACGAGGATTCGTATGGGTATGTATATGAAGAGGGAAAAGGAGACTCGGGGGCTGGAACTTGGAAGAGGCTGGATGCAAGAGTGCTGGCGTCAAAGTTGAAATTTGCCCGCCCTCTGTAAGCTTTCCAGATGGGCTAGGTCATTTGCGGTACTACCTGGTTGGTTGGACGGTGAGGCGCTGTAGACGGGGGCTGGTTGCCACCTAGCAACGAGGGGGGGGTGGGACGCTGTATTCGAGGAGACATGCATGATACGGACCTGTTAGCACAGTACTATCGGCTGGTGGAGATCAGCTGGCTGAGTGGATAGGTAGGTACCTACCTCTACTGGCGGGAGCTATGCGGCCGGGTACTATCCTCCTGCGACTCCCCGATGCCACCAGCCTGTGCCCCCATCCCGTGGACGACAATAATACGTTGGCAGAAAACTGGAAGCCTGATTTCGCTGTCAATGCCCTTGAGTCCTGTTTGTTTGGTGCCCGCTTGGCTTTACTAACTAAAGGGGGGGGAGGGGGCAAGGCGGGACCGCGGCTGTCTGTGCGCTGAGCAGTTATTGATGCCCTAAGCCGTTCCACAGCACAGGTAGGTAGGTACAGTAACCTGCCACGAGAAACGAGCAAAATTATGTCAACTGTCCGTCAAAATTGTCAGCAAAAGTACATCCCGCGTGCTCGTTTCGCCGGTCAAGGTTACGTTACTGTACCTCTGCGACAGGAGTCGTCCCCCCACTGCTCCTCGGTACTAGAAGCAGAGGCGTGGCGCGCTATTATTAGCAGGCACTTTTTTTTTTCCTCCCACGGCACTAGTCTAATCCGTGCCCGCTGGGATCGGCGCTAGATCTGCGGTCCACTTATCGCCCAAGTATCGAGCCAACAGGGCGCTGACCCGACGTCGGCTCATGCACGTTTACGTCAGTCGCAGCTCTAGTCGTAGCCCAACGACCAAAGCATTGCTTGACTTTCTTAGCACCGGGATACTAGCATAGGAACAGCCAGCCACCGAGTTGGTAACTACCTACTGACTCTGTTTGGCCAGTCCGAGACGTCTCCATTCAACCACTGTGATGCTCACGATACTATCAGTTTTCATATGTTATATGTATACGAAACCTTTAGTCCTCAGCTCACCACCGACGAGCCTCAACCCAGCTCTCTCAACGCCACAGTGACTAGCCGACACCCGCCCGACGTCCGTCCGTCCGCATGGAAACGGTCCGTCTCAGCCTGTGTGGCCACCGTCTCGACGTGACACGTTTCTTACCTGTCTGTCATCGCCTCGTGCTGCCGTCTCTCATGCAAGCCCCGACGCACTCAGCTTTTGTACTCTCCGAACCTCTCATGATCATCCCCCCCCTCCCCCCGTTCCCTTTCCACGATATTCCCTCGTCGTGTGTCCCTATCATCGTGTGTAAATGGCCAGCCTGGCTCGCAAACGCCGCAAGAATAATCATCCATCCAAACAACAGTATAATAATCCCTCCGCGCCATGTCCAGCGTCGCTCCCCCCGCCCAACTTCGTGCCGCCGCCCTCTCCACGTACCACGTCAGCTCGCCCGACGAGCCGCTGCCGTCGTCCGACATTCAGCAGAGGCCCGTCTCCGTCACCCTCGACGGCCCGGCCATCGTCACTCTCGCCCTCGCCCTCGTTCTCCTCATCCACTTCTTGGGCTCCCATCCGACTGAGATCCTCGTTAGTCTGACGGCTCTCTTTCTCCTCGTCCGCAACGATTACCAAAACTTTGTCAATCTCGGTCCCGGCGGCACCCCTTCCACATTCCAGGGCTACCTCCGCATCTCCTGGCTGCGTCTGTGGACCATCCGCGACCCCTTTACGGCCCCTAGACCTGACCCGACCCGGGTCCCAGAAGAGGGCATCCTCGCCCGTCAGCCTCTTCCGTATCGCCCCGGTCCGAGGCCCCGCGTCGTCGGCATCGCGCCTCAGCGACAGCTCGACCAGCACGGATCCCGCACCTGCTATGTGGCCCTCAGACGAGCCATGGAGCGCCTCGGCGCCACCAACCCTCTCAAGTTTGGCACCGAGCGCTCTTGTGTCGAGAAGCACGGCCTTGCTCTCTTCGCCAGGCATCCCCTTCAGACGAATTGTCAGGGAGAGATCTGCCACGTCCACGACTCCGATCACTCCATGCACATGTGTCTGCATCCGCACGATATCGACGAGGTGCTGCGGAAGGGATGGGGTCAGCGACACCCGCTAGCTCGTAAGGGACGGCTTCTGCAGATGCCCGTGTCGCAGGACTTTGTCATGGTATATGCTCCTCGAAGTGAGTTTCGCTCCCGCCCGGATACAGCTTCGAGCAGAGCGCTGAGAGACAATCAGACGAGCTGGAGCTCCACATAACGTACAGAATCATCGAGGCCGCGATATGGAATATACTAGCCGAGCTCGTCGAGCTCGGCCCGTCACTGAGTCAGGGCTAAACCTAAAATCAACCAGCGAGTGCCTCCTGGCCTGGATACATGGCAACCACTCGATAGCGGCGGCCAACCTGGGTATATAAGTTCCATCATCGTACACTGCCAGCTTTCCACCCGGTCTGCTTGCGATCCTAGTCCGACGTCGGGTCCGCGTCCTCTGTCCCATTGGTCTTCCGGAAACTTTCTTTGCCGGTCGCCAGGGTTGCGTCGACGATTCGACCGTCAAACGGCCGCCCGCCCATGACCTCGAGGCATTTGGCAGCAGCATCTGCATCCCGAAACTTGACCGTCACGATTCCCTCCGGCTCTTGGTCATAGAGGACGACGCTAGTAACGACACCCATCTTGGAGCACTCCTCTCGGATGTCTTCTTTGATCTCCAGAACGGACGCAGGATCCTCCTCGAGCTCGAAGATGCGGAACATGTGGCGAAGTACCACCATTCTGGGGCGCTTCTCCTTTGGCGGCGGAACCAGGCCAGCAAATCGATCATCCTCCTCGTCGCTCCAATCAGCGAGCTTCGCGTCCAACTTTTGCGTTTTCTTTATCACCCTTTGTCGGTCTTGGTTTTTTTTAGGCCGTCCAATTTCACCTTCGCGGCGGGGCTCGCTGTCGTTGCGATCCTCTTGTTGAACCCTTTTATAGCTAGAATCAGCCTCCTGAACCCGGATTCTACCTTCTCCCTTGCCGCTGGCTGTATATCGAAAGTCGGTATCGTCTAGTAGCATGATAGCCATCCTGACACTCTCGGGCTTGAAGAAGACGACCAGGGCATCGCCTTTGAAGCTTCCACTCTCGTCCTTGTATAACTTGATTCTCGGCGCTTTGCTGTCGATTTCCTCGGCAATGAGCCCGCCTTTACGGGAGAACAGGTCGTGAATTTCAGGAATAGTCGCGTCGCGAGGCAGCCCAGTCACGTAAACGGCCGTGTTTTGTTTGGGTTTAGGAGGGGGCTTGGGCTTCTTTCGCGGTCGCGCCGTCGCCGAAGAGTCGGGTTTCTTGGGAAAACAACTTAGCGATTAACTCAACCTGCCGGTTCTCACTTCGAGGAGGTGCGAGATGGTCGGAGCTCGAGGGTTCAGAGGCCGCTGACCTCGGTTTCCTTTTCGTTGTCTTGGTGCCTTCGCTTCTTCTTCGGGTTTCTCTCATCCAATGCCATGAATGCGTCTTCTATTCCAGGCACCTGCCCGCTCTCCGACTCCTCCGCAGGGATCCATTGCTTCAGTTCGGCGTCGAACTCGAACTCGGTGCCATCGTCATGCACTGCGATGTACTTGTCGTCTAGCCTGGAGTAAGAGATCCGTTCATCGTCTCCAAATTTGTCTTGGCTCGTCGGAAAATCGACTTCCATCGCGGTTCATGTGACAGGTTGTCAAACGCGTTACAAATTTTGCTGTGACGTGTTTCTTTCTCGGTTCAACGAGGCTGACCTTAGTGAGGCGGCCCGGTATTAGTCCGATGAGCTGGTCGAGTTCACCCCTGCTTACCCTGCGGCAGTTGTCCGACGCGTGGAAGATCAGTCTCGATGTTGGGAGCCGGACAAGAGGGTAGAGGCATGAGCAGTTAGCATGTGCCAGTAACCAAGTGCCTAACTTGACAGGTATACTACTGCTGGGAAGTTTCGCGAGAACATGCGACTAGACGTGCCCAATAGCAGATCACACAAACAACATCTAAACTGCCACAACACCAGTAACATATTATCCACTGCCTGCTATTGACTCTATCCTACGCATTCTCCTCTCGAACCGTCTTCCTGACACCCTCAACAAAAGCCTTGACGGCCTCCCCTCCGCCCATAGGCATATTCCTATCACTGAGATAGCCACGGTTCTCAACCCTGACCCCAAGTGCATCGGCAACGCCAGGGAGCCCGCCGTCCCGCAAGGCCATGGTCAGGCTTCCCAGGGCCTGATGAAATTGCGGGCTTCGCAAAACCTTCTTGAGCAAATCGCGCTTCTCGCCCAGGGAAAGGGATCGCTTGGCCGTCTCCACAGCCTCTGCCGTCGGCTCAGGTTTACCGCCAAAGTCAGAAGATCCGCTTGCAAGAACTACCACAGCCGGTGGCAATAAGTCGACAAGTGCATCGACGAACTCGGAAGATGCGCCATCGGCCATGGGAACCGTTTCAGACGTCGGTAGAAGGTGGTCGAGGTTGGGATATGGTACGTCGCCGCGCTGGCGGGAAACCTGTCTATTTCCCAGAGAGCGCAAGAGGTTCGCAACCGCAGTGTTCGCGTCTAGAGTCGACGACGAGGCCCTGCGTGATCGTCAGAATTCCATGCTGGCGATGTCCATCCACGAGCCCATCGAGTCACGCCGGGTCGTCTTGAAAACAAAAAGAGGTTTAATTCGGGCCATCCCGGACCCCGATAATGGATCTGTAGAGATCGGATATCATGTACCCTTGGCCGACCAACCGCGCACCCATCTGATGAACCAGAAGATTAGGATCACCTACGCTCTCGCGCCGTCGGCTCCCCCTTCTCTCGAGCCCTCGCCCTCCTCTCTGATGTCTCCTCCGGTAGCACCTGGTCCCGCACCGCCACTTCCACTGCCGGGCTGGTCATGAGGACGGCGAAGGCCCTCGACGTCCTCCATGGGCTCGTCGTCGTCGTCGTCTCGCCGGTCGTCTACGTTGCGAACTGCCGCAAGCTCGCTGGTGACGTTGACTTCTTCGCCCTGCAGCAGGCGATGGACGATGCTGCCAATCTTGCGGTCCCTAGGACTGATCCAGCTCGCGTCACCGTTGCGGCTTTGTGGTTTGGACTGCAACCAGAAGAGGTGCCGTTGTGAGGAGGAAGCAAATTTCAGGACGAATATGCGACCGTTGGTCTTCGCCGCTGACTGCGAAGACTCGTAAGGAACGAAGCTGCCGTCGGTAGGCACCATTACGAGGTCGATTTCAGGGTTTTCGACGGTATCGCTTCGCTTCCGCCAGCAAAAGTGCACCAGGTCTTCATGCAATCAACGAGCCGCTTCGGGACCGATGCACGAGATGCCGACGACCTACCATCTTCCGAGTAGAGGTATAGGTAGCCTGGCTGAGGCTGAGGCTTGACCTTGAGCGGCGTCGACGAGTTCTGCCGCGTTCAGCGGTTAGTCGTGCGACGAAACGGTGCTTAAAGATTGGCGACTTGCAACTCACGTCGATCTCACACTGGCCAGCCTTGAAGGTGATGATGGGAGCGACAGGCATTGCGGCTCACATAAACAAAGGGACGACGATGCTGCTTTTATTCACGGAATCCGGTTGCAGCAGAAGGGTGGCCGCCGTTGTGCATCCGCGGCGCTTGTGAGGAAAGGTGATGGCGAGCTCTGGTAATGGCGAAGAGACGGGTAGCTCTGTATGGCACGGCAGCCCTAGCCTTCATTTGGGCATAGCAGTCGGGCCTGCGGGTGGCGCAGGGCCAGCGGGCCGGTAATAATCCGCAATTGATGACCTAAAGACTCCTGTGCGTAAAATCTTGAAATTTTCTGCCATCGGCTCTCTCATTTCTCGAGTGTCGCATTCGTCAAAAGAGAATCTTGTCTTTCCTCATTTCGCCGACTGCCATACGACTACATCTACTTGTTTTTGCAGCAAGGAAGACCTTTACCCTCTGGCTCTGGTACGCTTCCCCATACTCTCTGTCCATGTACTTGCCCTACTGCATCCACGATTCCTCGTCATATCAATGGAGTCATGTCGATGGAAGGGAGGAAGATTTTGTGATGAGAAAAATTGGTCCGTGTTTCGGAGGGGGCCTCAAGACCCCCCGTCTGACGAAGCTACAAGCACAATGTGCATGTCTGATATATCTTCTACTTCTCTCCTTCGTCGACTCCATCAATCCTCGTGGCTGCATCTAACGAAATTCCACAGGCTTGAGTACACAATTACTTGGTCGATTCGAATTGCTGGTGTTCTGGCCTCCGTCGACTAATGTGGTGATACACTCTGGCAGCACCGCCGGATGTCGCAGGGTGAGACTTCCGCAACACACTACCATCGCATCGCTGGGCGAGGACAAGTATGTACCTATCTCAGCATAAATGAGTCGATGATCGCTCGATAATAGACAACTCGAATTCGGTTTAAACAAAAGGTGCAATATCTCGAAGATAACTATGAGTCTGAAGATCCGTCGCACGCACCTCATTGGTTGTCTCCTGCTATAGGAGTTTCTCCTGTCTACACTCGTACTATACGGAGCCGACTTTAGTTATCGAGGCGGCCATGGCGATCAGTCAGAGTCTAAGCGCCTGCCGCTTCTGTCCAAATTTTTACCATAAGCAGCGAGCAAACCGCATGTGCTCATGTTGATACGAGACTCGAACACGTAGATCCAAAAGAGAATCATGCAAACGATATTTTGAGATGCTGTCAGGAAGCAGTTAAGCTCCTTCACATGGTGTATGGTGCCGGGTAGGTAGATCTAACAGGTACCTTCGTACCCGACGACAAAAGCGGAGCGCGATGCGTGCCTCGAGGGCCCTGTTGTTAAATGAGCATCACGACCGAACCGCGTTGGCCTTGAGCCAGTTTGTGGCAAAGGCGGCAACAACATCCCACCATGTACGGCGACTCAGGGATGAAGCTCGTGCGATCAAGCCATGCAATCAAACCTGCTGAGTGTACACGTGCTAACTACGGAACGCAGATCCAGCATGCCAAGCGGACGCAGAGCCTCGCGCATCTCCCGCCGTACCAGACCGAAGTGGTACGTGCGGTGACGAGAGAAGTCAGAGACCTCGACAAAGACGTGACAGACATTCTCGAACCGTTCCAAGGTTCCTTTGACCCGACCGCGGATCAAGGCGTTGCCTGCACGCTGCTGGTGAACCACCTGTCCATGCGGCGGAACAAGCGGTGCCTGCTGGCCTACCATCGAACGCGAACTGACAAACTCGAGGAACTGGCGTGGAGTGGGGCCGACATCGTCGATCTGTCGGGCCAGCAAGTGCGGGAGTCTGAGGGAGCGACGAGCAGCCTCAGCCCGCAAGAGGAGGACTACGTGCGGCAGTACAGCGACCTGCTTGCCGCATACAAAGGGCAGTGGACCGATATTGATCTCACTGGAAGCCTCGAGCCGCCGCGTGATCTGTTCATAGACGTCCGGGTGCTCAAGGACGCGGGCGAGATACAGACAGAATATGGGTATGCCATTACGCTACCTGATGATGGAATCGTTGGCTAACTCGTACGCCTTTCGCTGCAGTGCCATCACCCTCACAAAGAACAGTCAATTCTACGTTCGGCAAGGGGATGTCGAGCGGTTAATCGCGCAGGGCTACCTGCAGAAACTCGGGTGAGCGACTGAACGGGCTCAGTGTTCGGTGCGACGGTATCACTCAGTCGGGCCTGGGAGGGCGAAGGCAGCCCATACGAGAAACGATCAGCTGGAGCCGCTGCAGATGTCGTGACTCGTGACCCATCGACGCACTGCTGCGGACTGGCTGCTTGGAGAAGATGGCCCATGGCGGTCGGACGGGCTAGCATCGGCAGTACTTGACGTCTGTTTCGAGAAACGTAAAAACTACAAGATGTCTCTCTGCCTGTCCTATGTACAGGCCAGCGGAGATGGTTACCAGGGTGGTAAAGCCGCAGAGCAGGTAGGACTGCGCATGCAGGTATGAGGTATGGTGCAAGGCGACGTACGATCATTGACTCTCAAAATGCATTTACACGACGAATCGTTGCAATAAGCTCGAGGCGGCGGCAACAGGGGGGGGGAGGAGGGGGTTTAGGAACTCGTTTGCCGAAACACCCCTGCAAGCTGTTGAAGAAGATACATGGGAAGGAAAGAAGAAATTATGACGTGTTTGAGACATGGATGTCAGACAGGATCAGACAGGATCGTTTCTACATGCCTAGTAGGATGTATGTAGGCCTGTATAGTAGGCAGGCAAAAGAGGCCAATCAAGGGCCATGCCGGGTTTCCCCACACTGCCCAGTCGATGGAAAGTTGGGTTCGTTCGCCTCTGGCTGTTTCCGGCCGTGCAGCTTGATGCAGTGGCCTGCCACGAGGAACGAGCAATATGTGTCAGTAGGTCGGCATGTACATACAATACAGTCCATGGATTCAAGGAGCTGCTATAGTAGGCACATTGCTGTGCTGCATGACGCTCGGGAGATATCGAAGTTTCCATGAGTCATCTTGACAGGTGATCGGGCTGCAGGTAGCCGATACAAAGTGCGCACCCAGCTGGCCACGCTTACTGGCCCCAGGAGAAAAAACCCGTGCAGGTGCCGGATACCTACCTACCTACCCGGAGCGGCAAGGGACCTTGGGACGCCTGGGACGCCCTTCCATCGAATGCCGCAGCCAACCTCCGATGTCCGGCGCTCGCCGTCCGCGTCCGTCAGAGCCAGAATAGCTTCCTCCCTCCCTATCTACCACTACTACCTAGTAGTAGTAGCACTATAGACAGACGGTTCATCTACCGGCCTCAGCAGCGGCCACTGGCGGCTGGGCCTCGCCGAGCGGGGACGAAAAGCGCGAGAAAGGAATTAATGTAACCAGGCCTCTCACCTACCTACCTACCTACCTACCTACCTACTAGGTACTACCCCTACTAACTATCCTGGGCTTGGTAGCAAAGCAGCGACGACAAACTTCGCCCTTCAAGCCACATGAGTAGGACGAGGCACTCGCCGTTCCTGGCCAGCCGCCGGATTCGCCATGTCATCGTCGCCTTCCCTCCCACCCAGCCGCCTCGGCCCGGCCAGCACTAGCCCCTTGGACGAAGCCTCGTTACCACCGGCCTCGGCCCGCCTGTTGTCGTCCTCGGCCGGTTCGCCCAAGGGGTTCCGAGAGCCTATCCGGTCGTACATCCATGCCTCGGCTCGCCTGCTGCTGGGTGAGTTGCCTCAGCCTTTCCCGCGCCCGCAACCCACGGACTGACCGGCCATAGTGCCCGTCGATAGCGAGCAGAATGCCCGCTCCGTTCGCGAGGACACAGCCGAACTAGCAAGTTACCTTTTGTCGGATGGCTCAACTCGTCGGAGGCCCTCTTTCTTGCAACGAGGGAGTCTGGATCTGTTCGACGCCGCCGAGCGCATGGAGGAAGACGCGCGTCCAGACGACACCATCGTCGAGGTGCTGGAGCCGCCGTCGCCCGTCGTCGACGGTTCGAGAGAGGACGATGCCGGGCCGTCGATGCTGTCTAACCTCCTTAGAAGATCCCCGCCTGACTCGTTCGTTCCCGACGCGCCAATCGCAAGCGAGGCTCGAAACAGCGCCCCCAAGCGACCGCAGCCAAACGTTCTGCAGGCAGATCCACGACGCCAAGTGGTGGTTGCGACGGAAGAAACACCTCTGCTGGACGACGCGGCGTTCCCAGACAGGTTTAGCGATTCGCCAGATATCGAGGGATTGAAACTATCCCACGGGAAAACATGGTTCGGCAAGCTTACTGGGCGCACCCGTCGCGTCCAAGGTCGTGCTCTCCATGCCTTCGCCGTGGCTTTCAATCCTCGTCGTTGGGATCGAAGAGCTATATGGCAGAATGTGTTTCTGGGCCCGGTCTCTTGCCTTCCTGCCGTCATTGTCGGCCTTCTTCTCAATATTCTAGACGCTCTTTCCTACGGTGCGTCCCTCCCCAACGGTTCAGATGACACTATCCCTGAGCTGGCAAGCTGACTCTGCGCAGGCATGATATTATTTCCTCTCGGAAAGCCGCTCTTTGCTCATCTGGGCTCAGCAGGCCTCTCCATGTACTATGTCAGCACCATCGTCTCTCAGTTTGTCTTCTCCTCTGGAAGCGTTTTCAAAGGGGCCATCGGATCAGAGCTGGTACGAATGAAATCCCCCCCCCCCCTTTTTGCTTGGACCCAACAAGTTGCTCACATGGGCGCGTGCAGATCGAGGTCGTTCCCTTCTTTCATAACATGGCTCTCAAGATCATGGACAGCGTCGGTCCAGAAAACGCCGATGCCGTGATTGCGACTACCATCGTGGCCTATGCCGCAAGCTCGATGATGACGGGTCTGGTCTTTTATCTTATGGGCAAGTTCAAGTTCGGTTTCTTGGTCGGCTTCATCCCCAGGCACATCTTGATCGGATGCATCGGTGGAGTCGGCTGGTTCCTGATCGCCACTGGATTCGAGGTCTCTGCCCGCCTCGACGGGAGCCTCGACTATAACCTCGACACGCTAATCAAGCTCACCCAGTCCGACACCGTCTTGCTGTGGATGTTTCCTCTCATTCTGTCAATCATGCTCTTCTATGGCCAGTCGCGGGTTCGATCCAAGTATTTCCTGCCGCTCTACATCATCGCAATACCACTAGTCTTTTACTTCTTCGTCGTGTCCCTTGACGGCCTGGAAGTCGATAACTTGCGCGACGGCGGTTGGATATTTCGAGGTTCGCCACCGGACGAGCCATGGTGGTACTTTTACACCCTTTATCGTGAGCCGATGCCTGTCTCCCAAACGTCGCGGAATGGCGTTGCTGACGAACCGACAGGATTTGACCTGGTACACTGGAGCGCCGTCGTCGAAGTGATTCCCGCCATGCTGGCACTGACTTTCTTCGGTATTCTTCACGTTCCGATCAATGTGCCTGCGTTGGCACTCAACTGTGGCGAGGACAACGCGGATCTGGACAGGGAGCTGAAGCTCCACGGGTATTCCAACCTTTTGTCTGGGTGCCTGGGCAGCATCCAAAACTACCTGGTGTATGCAAACACCGTCTTCTTCATCCGTTCGGGCGGCGACAGACGCCTTGCCGGCTTCATGCTGGCCGTTCTCACGTTTGGCGTCATGATGATTGGTCCTTCCATCATCGGCTTCATCCCCATCATGATGGTCGCCACACTCATCTTTGACCTCGGCTTCGAGCTGCTCCTCGAGGCCGTGTGGCTTCCGCGCAAAAAGCTCAAGCTAGCCGAATACCTCACCGTCATCGCCATCGTCCTGATTATGGGAATTTACGATTTTGTCATCGGCATCGGCGTGGGCATTCTGCTGGCCTTTGTCTCTCTCACCATCCAGACGTCCCGTGTGTCGGCAATCAGGGGTACCTATGGCGGTGACATCGTCACGTCCACGGTCCGTCGCAACCCGTTCCATAGCCAGTATCTACACCAAGTCGGCCAGCAGATCTACATCATCAAGCTTACGGGATACCTCTTCTTCGGCACCGTCGTCAGTGTCGAGGAGGAGATACGGGGCATCTTGGACGACAAGACGTTCGCAAAGAAGCCCATCAAGTTCCTCATCCTGGACATGTGTCATGTAACCGGCCTGGATTACTCGGCGGGCGAGGCCTTCAACACAATCAGCCGGCTTCTGCATGTCAAGAGCGTTTTCCTCGTCCTCAGCGGCGTCGATGCCGAGAGCCAGCTTGGGCGGAATCTTCGGGCCGTGGGCCTCGGGATGGACGAGATCGAGGTACTGATGCTGCCGACGCTCAACTCGGCGCTCGAGAGCTGCGAAAACGAGCTGCTCAAGACGCTGTATGCCAGGCAGCGCGAGCTGAGCTTGACGAAGAAGACGGCGACGGCGAGCCTTGACGTTCCCGTGGGCCCAACAACGCCGGCAGCCTCCCCGTTCGACCCGCTTCTCAATTCGCCTCGACGAAATCACTTGGCACAGGCGGCGCGCGAGGCCCTCACCCACGCCGAGGGCGAGCGACCGCAAAGGTGGCAGAGTTTTAAGGAGCCGCTGCGCCTGATGCTGCAGGTGTTCCAGGGGCTGAGCGACAAGAACGAAGACTTTTGGTTCCCGGCGCGATCCTACTTTAAGCGGCGGGATTACAGCTCGGGGACGGTGCTCTTCTGCCGAGGCGAGGCGGCCGACGGCTTCTACCTCGTCGAGAGCGGCATCCTCCGGGCCGAGTATGACCTGCCTCAGGGATGGCTCTACGAGAGCATCGTGGCGGGCACCACCTGCGGGGAGCTGCCGTTCTTCTCCGAGACGGAGCGGACGGCGACGGTACAAGTGGACAGGGACTGCGTGGTATGGGTCATGGACCGCGAGGGCTGGGTGAAGCTGCAACGGAATAAGCCAGAGGTTGCGCGGGAACTGTTGAAGATGTCGTTGAAGCTGACGAGCGAGCGCATGAGCGCCATCACGTCTCATATATTGGCCATGGCGGGATGACCTTGGGAGTCTGGCAAGGCCGGAAGGGTCGGAAAGTGTCGGCGGCTGAGCGTTCCTTATTTCTCAGCCTTGAGTAGCACGGCTTGGGGCCCTGAGTATATACCATTGGCCGAGAGGAGTTGGGAGAATTTCGTGGTTGAGAGGGCGGCAACTAGAATAAGTTGAAGTTCCTGGTTGACCAGGTATAGGTTTACACCGGTCTTTGGATCTGACCCTTGAGCAGCGTGCTTGCAAGATGGATGAATATGAAAGGGCAGCAACTAGAAACCTACCAACCAGCTGCTCCTGGTAATCCCAGACGCGGGCTTTTACACCGATCTCGATGGTGACCACCCGCCAGCCATCAAAGTCGAGGCACCTTCAAAAGAAATGGTCTTGGTCTTTTTGCTGCTTCTGTGAGCCTTGTTTCATGTAGAGCTCCAACACACGAGACATATTAGGCTATGCTGAGCGCCGCCTAGTCTCAGACCAGGCAGTTAGGCGCAATCGTAGTCCGAAGGCGGATGGGCTTTAGGGTAGCGTGATGACGCTTGATCGACCGCGGTCCAACCCCCCTTCACTTTTACACCTACAACCTACAACCATCCATACATACGTGATTGACCTCAGACACGATATTTTTAGACTGTCGATCAAGAAGCCTCATGCACTGACATGAAAGTATCGTGAATCGCGGTACAACCCCAGGCGATTCACGGAGCCCGTCCGGGTCCGTTCGTTGCCGAGACTGGTGTACATGGCCACAGCCGATGGTCGACATCGACAGCCAGAAACCGAACACGAGACAGAGACAGGAAGGAAGACAGCGCTTACAAACAAGTCCTTTGCAATGAGGTCGATCCTCGGAAAGTCCAGCCGGGTGCGGAAAGCATCGCGGCCCACGCCGACCAGACGGAGCACGTCATCGCCCTCGCCGCGCAAAGATAGGCAGCGGGAGCACGAAGCGCCTTTCCAGGACAGGCTCGCGGACCTGGGAGTGGCGCGACTGTTGGCCGAGGAGCTGACGCTGCGAGACGTGGTGCAGGCGATGCGTTACATCCGGTCGAGGATGTTCTCGCCGATGCCGGACAAGGGACTGCACTCGACCAGGGTGGCGGACCTGCTCAACTACAGGGCGGCGATGCCGGCAGTGGTGACACTGAGCCACCTCCACGCGGTGCTGCCGTCGGCTACGCAGACCGAGAGGGAGCTGGCGGAGCTCGTGAACAAGGGGGTGGTACGAAAGATACGGGTGGAGAGACGAGGTGGCATGGGCGAAGCCGTCATCGAGACACGGGAGCTGGAGAGCATGATCCGGGGAAGCGACGCGTCCTTGGAAGCGGCAGAAGCGCTGGTGGCCTTCCTGCGACAACACCCCACGTCACAGACGTTGCCGGAGGGCGCCCTGAGCGATGGCCAGACGGACCATCTGCTGAGGGCCGGCTTCCTAACCAGCTGGACGCGAACGACGCCGGGTGGCGACAGCAGGCTGGACGCGCGGCCCGAGGACCGCACGACGCTGACGTCGGTGGAACGCGTGTCCCGCTTCGCCTCGGGCAGCGTCTCGGCCGTCGGCGGCCAGCAAGCGGTTCACCTGGCCGGGGGCGGGGGCGGGGCTCCGGCGCTGACGTCGAGGCCGGGAGCTTCGGCGACGACGGCATCGGGGGCCTTGCGCCTGTCGCTACCGGGCCTCGGACGATACCTCAAGCTGGGGTCGGAGGCTGTGGACTGGCTGCGCGAGGCGCTGGGCAAGACGCGCTGGGGCGAGGGGCCAGAGTCGTGGCTGAAGGAGCGGTTCGAGGCCGGGGGCTTGACCGGCATGCGTTGGAGGGAGTTTCGGGGCCTTGAATGGGAGTGGACCGTCGGCCTGGCCGTCGGCTTGGGCGTGGTGGAGGTGTTTGAAACGGGAGCCGTCGGCAGGGGCGTGCGAGCCTTGGGATGACGGGGAACATTGAGATGGGATGAGTAAGAAGAGATGGAATCCACGTTGAGCCCTGATAGACTACTATATCGAGCAGGGACGGAATATGGGGTTCGACATGTTTCCAGCTGACCGGCGGCATTGGATTCCCCGCCGGCTTCGCGCTGGGCCGAGGCCCCCTTCTTCTCTCCCCCTTCTTCTCTCTCCCTGGGGCGGGCCTCAAATCAGGAAGAAGAGGTAGGGCGGGACCGATAGTGTAGGCAGGTTAGGTAGGTAGTCAGGACGGGCCGAAGAACAGGGTGTGGTGTGGCAACCTCTAACAGGAAAGGGTTCGACGGAAAACTGGAATGGCTGAAACGGCGTGGCAGGATGGGGGAAGCAAGCGGATATGACGCTCAGGATAAACGGCAACGCATTCGTATGGGAATATAGGCTTCGAACAAGAATGCTTCGTCTAGTATTCGGTGTCAAGGATGGAAATCAAGAAGGGCCTCGTCAAGTGTCCGCATACGGTAAGCATGCCTCGTCAAAGCGGTGGTACAGAGCACTTAAAGAGTATATAAATTTCCAAAGGCCAGGGGCCGGATCTCGAGGTAGGCAGGCAAAGGTGTAACTATGTAGTAACTGCATTTGTGCCAAGGATGTGCGTAAAGACGGAGACGGTTAGCAA
>LAZP02000233.1:0-28976 GCA_001272575.2 Ophiocordyceps unilateralis | reverse complement strand
GGAACGAAGCTCTGCGTCAAAGTGCATCTCGATGATGATGCCTAAAGAAGATGATGCTGATCTGCTAAGCCTGTTTGTAAGGGGAGAGAGCCCGGAGGGCTAGCCTGACAAACAGAGAGGAAACACGTGATACGTGACTCTCTATCCTGATAGGGGCGGTAACGACCAGCGAACTGAATGTTATGGTTAAGCATCTGTCGATGTTTTCGTCCATGATGTCCTCAACAACAAGCATGGCCCAACTAAGCGCCCTCCTCGGCGACGAAATCAGCGACGCGGATGAAGGCAAGCCCGATTTTTTTTTTGGGGGAGGGGGTTGTGGGGGCCGGTCCAGAAATGGGTATAAAACCATACAGCTGACACCTGTCAGAGACGTTTCTGCTGTACGCGCAGCAGCCGCTGGCGTCGTCGCGCGACCTGGGATTCGTCGACCGAAGCGCCGAATCGGTCGAGGTTTCTGTCGCGGGGAGGGAGGTGACTGTTTACCAGTCACAGGGCTTGCTGGCTTCGAATCGCGCCGCCGGCACCACCGGAGCCGGTCCGTCTTCTTCTTCTTCTTCTTCTTCTTCTTCTTCTTCTTCTTCTTCTTCTTCTACTTCTTCTTCTTCTTCTTCTTCTACTTCTCGGTTCTCATGTCTCGGGGGGGACTGACGCCATGACGCTCCAACACGGCGGAAAGTCATCTCTCGCCAGTTCTTTGGAGGGTAACGCCCCCGTTCGCCTCATGGCTCGCCTCCGCCCCGGCAGCGACACTGCTCAGCGCCCTCACCGCACGCGAATCGCCTGCCGCCGTCCTCGAACTCGGCTGCGGCATCTCGCCTCTTAACGCCGTCGCTCTCCGTCGGCGCGTGTCGAGCTTTGTGCTCTCGGACCAGGAGTATGTGCAGAAAGTACTGCGGCGAAACATGACGGCCGCCCGTCTTGACGTACCCGAACAGGACGCCAAACGACAACAACCAAGATGCGAAAGTGCCCCTGTCTACTTCCGTCCGCTGGATTGGGAAACGGATGCTGTGACGGCTGCGTTGTGCGCTCCGGCTCGCTGCTTCGATGTCGTCCTGGCTTGTGATTGCGTCTTCAATGAGGCTCTCCTTCCGCCTTTTGTACAGACGTGTGTCGATGTTTGTCGCTTGAAGCGAGAGCTTGATGATGCTGGCCCTTGCGCTTGTATCGTCGCGCAGCAACTGCGTAGCGATATCGTCTTTTCCGCTTGGATGACTCTCTTCCTGGAGGCTTTTCACGTATGGCGCGTGCCGGACGAGTTACTGCCGGACGAGTTGCGCCTCGAGGCTGGCTTCGTTATCCACGTCGCCATCCTTAGGGATGCATAGCGCTATATCTTCTCATGGGCGAACTAAGGGGGTAAATCCTAAGAGGAGTAGCTAAAAGTCATTGCATCAGGGGCATCGCGCCGTCGTGTTTTACCCCCTCCCTATCGCAGAGCTGCTCGCTACCGAACCAAATCGCTGTTTCTCTCTTGTCGATTCATCCCCCACGACCTATCATCCCTCTTCCAACCAAGGCGAAAGCCGCGTCCACATCACAGCCAGCTCACCACTCCAACGGCTCCGTCTTCGCCTCACCCCTATTTGTCACCGGCACAGGCATCGCTTTAGCCGCCAGCTTACCACCCTGTCCCCTCCTCCGCAGGTAACCCCTACCATCCAGCCAAGGCGCACTCGTCGTCCTCTGCCTCTCAAACTCGGCAATCTTATCCTCGAGCTGCATGGTCAAACCAATATCATCCAACCCGTTGACGAGACAATGCTTGCGGAACTCCTCCACGTCGAAGCTGCAGAGGACGTCGCCTGCGGCGGAGCGAACCACCTGGGCGGGAAGATCGATCTCGAGCGCTCTCCCGGCGCGGGCCTCGGCAGCTACGGCATCCATGTCCGAAGCAGAGGGTAGGACGATGGGCAACATGCCATTCTTAAACATGTTGTTGTGGAAGATGTCGGCAAAGGACGGGGCGATGACGCACTTGATGCCGAAGTCGAGGAGCGCCCAGGGGGCATGTTCGCGTGAGCTGCCGCAGCCAAAGTTGGCGCCCGTGCAGACGAGGATGCGAGAGGCGCGCCAGGGATCCTGGTTGAGGACAAAGTCGGGCTTCTCGCTTCCGTCGGATGCGTCGTAGCGCAGGCCGTGGAAGAGGGCGGTGCCGAGACCGGTTCGCTTGATCGTTTTGAGGAATTGCTTGGGGATGATGGCGTCGGTGTCGACGTTTACCATGTCCATTACTGCGGCTATGCCTTTGACCGTGAGGAACTTGGGGAGGCCGGCGGAGGAGGAAGATGAGGAGGACACGGATGTATTGGTGTGCGGTTGGGAATCGGCCGGCTGGTCATCGAGCCGGTCGGCTTCGCCATCGTCGTCGGCGCTCTCGTTGGATTGACGGCGACGAGGCGATCTCGTTGTCGTCGTCGCCTCTGTCGTCGTCGTCGTCTTCTCAACACCCCCCGTCAGCTCACGCACGTCGGCCAGCTTACCGACGATGGCGGCAGCAGCAGCCATGACGGGAGACATGAGATGGGTTCGTCCACCCGCGCCCTGACGGCCCTCAAAGTTGCGATTCGAAGTGCTGGCGCAGCGCTCCTGGGGCGAGAGGATATCCGGGTTCATGCCGAGGCACATGCTGCATCCGGCTTCGCGCCACTCGAAGCCAGCATTGATAAAGACTTGATCGAGGCCCTCGTCCTCGGCCTGGCGCTTGACGAGACCCGATCCCGGAACGACCATGGCGCGCTTGATATTGGACGCGATGCGCTTACCACCAACGACGCCAGCGGCGGCACGGAGGTCCTCGATGCGCGAGTTCGTGCACGAGCCGATAAAGACCTTGTCGACGACAATGTCCCGCATCGGCGTGCCGGCCGTGAGCCCCATGTACTCGAGCATGCGCCGGCCGGCGGCCCGCTTGCCGTCGGTAGCAAACGTCTCCGGATCCGGGACTCGGCCGGTGATGGCCACCACGTCCTCCGGGCTGGTACCCCAGGTGACGGTGGGAACGATGTCCTTTGCGTCGATGAAGACGTCAATGTCGTACCGCGCGTCGACGTCGGACCTCAGCGACCGCCAAAAGGCTACAGCCTTGTCCCACTCGGCCGAGCCAAAGCGCGGCGCCAGAGGCCGGCCCCGGAGATAGTCGAAAGTGGTGTCATCCGGCGCAACCATGCCGGCGCGCGCACCGCCTTCGATGGACATGTTGCAGATGGACATGCGAGCCTCCATGCTCAGGGCTCGAATGACGGAGCCGCAGAACTCGATGACGGCGCCGGTGCCGCCGGCCGTACCAATCTTTCCAATGGCATGAAGCACCACGTCCTTGGATCCGACGCCGGGCATGAGCTCGCCATCGACCTGGATGCGCATATTCTTGCTACGCTTGGTGATGAGGCACTGCGTCGCCAACACGTGCTCGACCTCGCTGGTTCCAATCCCAAAGGCCAGGGCCCCAAAGGCGCCGTGAGTCGAAGTGTGACTATCGCCGCAGACGACGGTGGTGCCTGGCAACGTGAAGCCCTGCTCAGGACCGATGACGTGGACGATGCCCTGACGCTTGTCGCCGAGGCCGAAGTAGGTGACGCCAAAGTCCTTGACATTTTCCTCGAGCGTCACGCACTGCGTCCGCGAGTCGTCCTCCTCGATAAATGTGGCGATGTCCTGGAGGTCTTTCCGCGACGTTGTCGGCACGTTCTAATCGACGTCAACGAATGTAGAGGCGGAGGAGGTAGGGAGGAGGGGGGGGTAACAGTACGTGATCCGTCGTCGCCAGGGTGCAGTCCGGTCTCCGAACCTTGCGCCCTGCATTTCGAAGGCCCTCAAAGGCTTGCTGTATCGAGCATGAAAGGGTCAGTCCCCAAGGCAAGGCAAGAGAGCCAATCAATCGAGGGCAAGGCGCCGTCGCACCGGAGATGTGACTTCGTGAACGAGATGTCTGTCTGCACGCACAAACGCAACGAGAAAAAGTCAGTCACAGCAGCGAACTCGAGCGCGAGTGGGAAAAAAAAGCTGTATCGACGAACCTATATAGAGGAGGATGGTGCCATCGAGCTTCTCGTCGACGATGTGGTGCGAAAGCACCTTGTCGTAGAGAGTCTGCGGATTTCTGTCGGAAACGGGCATGATGACTGTAGCCCAAAGCGATGGATGGAGGAGGAGCGCGAGCGAGGCCCGAGCTTGGCCAGTGGCGATGGAAAATGCAGGGTGTGGTGTTTAAAAACGACGAAGCCACACAAAGAAAAAGAAAATGGAAAGAGGGCCAAAAAAAATTATTCAAAAAAATAAAAATAAAAACACGAGGCGCACAACGCTTAATGAGAGGAGAGGCAGCGGCCAACGCGGCGCAAAGTGGGCAGAAGACGCGCCGGCGACGACGGAGGCGACGGCGACGGCCCCTCCGATCATCGGAGACGTCCCTCCCGGCCTCCGAGGGCGGCACCGGACTTACCTTGCACAAGTCAGGCTCACTACGTCACACCATGACCTAGCTGAAGTGGTAGTGGCATCCCGACATCAAACATTGGAGGGAACGCGTCAGTACTGCCTGTCAAACACGACACGAGTTCCCGTCGGCAGCATACCCGATGCGGCCTCAGCCTTGCTGTTCTCACCATGCCAACTAAACCGAGCAATTTTTTTTTTTTGTCCTCTTTGATTCCCCCTCCCCCTCCCCCGTGCATTCCTTAGCCATAAATTGCCGACGTAAGCCTCGCCGATGTCGCTTCCTTTCGAGACCCGCTGCAGCCAGTTGCAAAGCGTCGACTTCTCATTCGTTCGCAGTCTACCCCGCTGTCCCGCCTTGCAGCAAGGGACCCCGGTTCGGAGTAAGGCCCGAGTCGCTGCATTCCGACATCGGCCTCATCCATCACCCGGGGTCCTCAGCCTCGCCACACCGCCGTCAGCCTCGTCACCACTAGAGAGCAACGATCCACCAGTCGAGCACCCTGCTCGCCAGGCTCTCCTTGGGGAATAAAGCTAAAGCATTGACTGTTCTACTGAAAGAAATGTCGTCTCCCTCCCCTGTCCTGTCCCGAGGGCAGAAGCACACGCACACGCCCGGTCCCCCGGCCGCACTCGGATCCTTCAGTCAGCGGCCCATACATTGTCGTGCCACGCCTCGGCCTCGTCCCTCACGCAGCCCAGCACTTCATTTTCCTTAAAGCAGCTGAGCACCTCGCCCGCGAGCCCCCACGCGACCGCCGCAAGCCACATGCCCTACACGAGCGCGACCGTCGCTGCCAGGGCCGCGGGCATCGCCAGCACCAGCGCGAGCCCGTCCATGACCGTCATCTCGTTGCGCTCCGACCGCGCCCAGTAGTCGGATCGCCGGTCGAGCACGGGCGTAATCGTCGTCCAGTAGAGCGACGCCAGCGCGCTTCCCCTATGGAGCACTGTCTTCGCCCATTCCTGTACCGTCTTGCCATCATCGGAGCCTCTCCCGTTGTCTGTCTCCACGGGAAAGGCACCCGGGACTTGCGGGATGAGCCGCTCGTCGACCTTGTCCATTGTGCTCTTCCCGTTGTCTACCGGCTGAGCGTGGGCTTCTACCGTGACCTCGCTGGGTTCTGTCACCTGCGTCTTGACCTTGCTCAGCATCGTTGCCTCGTTGAGCTCGGCCAGGAGCGTCGTCTTCTGGTCGACCTCCTGCCGCTCCTCCTCTCGACCACCGCTGCAGTCCATCATCTGGCGCGAAAACGTTGACTTGAGTGATGTGCTGCATGGCAGATCCACCGTCGCCGCAGCGGGAAGCGGCTTTGCATAGCAGCCGCCTGTCTGCTCCTCCGTGACCGCTGACGTAGTATCTGTTGCTCCGCCCGGCGGCGCCTGCGTTAAGCTCGGCAAGGCATTCTGCATCGCCTTCTCCGTAGTGACCATGTCGTTCTCGTCCGCGTAGGGCAGGTTGTGAATGACCCTGCTCAGCTGGCGTCTTCCCGTCGTCTGCTGGTGAATTTCCTCGCCGCCCACGATCTGGTTCGATGGGTGGTCGAAGCCAGTAGTGGTGGTGATGGGTGTGAAGGCAAGCTCGCCCGTGGACCGGTCTCCCGTGTCCTCCAGATCTCTTAGGGCTCGCTTCACCCACCCGTCGTCTATGATTTCCTGCGACCGTAGCTGTGCGGGAGGTGGGCCGTCGGTTGGGTTCTGCTGCCACGTCGTTGTCTGGCCAACGGGTTGCGCCGCCATTATTGACGGCGCCGCTTCGGCTTCGGCCGTTGGTCCTTGCTGGGAGTCGCGGCTCCGATGCTGCACGAAATCGGCCGACAGTTTCCGGGCCGCCTCTCCTTCTCCGCGAGTCGGACTTCGACTCCCATCGGTCCTCTTCGCCAGCAGGTTTCCGAACGGAGTCATCAGTCTGCGCAACACGCTCCTCCCCGCCGATCTGGACATTTGGCTGTCGGTGGAAGCCCCGTGAATCTCCAGGCCGTGAACTGGTCGGTCGTGGTCCGGCTTTGGCCCCGTATGTTGCCGTCGAGCTTCTGGGCCGTCGTCCTGTTGAACGAGACCGAGATCGTGCCGAGCCGAGAAGATCTTGCCCGTGCCGACTCCTCCTGGGTCGGGTCTCAACCCGGCTCCGTGGCCTAAAAAAGACTCGGCCGCCGGCACAGTGGGTTCCAAACTGTCGAACGTTATGCCATGCGCGAAAAGCTCCCACGCCGACGGCGTCGCGAGACTTTGTTGTGTGTGAGGCGTGCGAATCACCGTGTTGGCAGAATCTGCCGTGTCGGCAGCCGTCTGGCGAGGCTGACCATTTTCCGGCTGCTGCCCATGAGACGTCATGCCTGCGAGGCTCGATTCTGAGGCAAGCTCCATGGTATGCTCCATGGCATTATGGTGTTTTGACAATCTGCCTGCTGCTGGCTGCTGGTCAGCAGCGATGGGAGTAAGAAATCATACAAAGGGCAAGATGGGCAAGCAGGCCTGATAAGGAAGACGGAGGAAGTGAAAGGGCAACCCGGACTCACCCATGCTGCTTCCGCGCCGCGACCCCACGATGGGGCTCAGCTCCGGCTCCTGCGCCGAAGACCACTGCTTCGTCTGCTTTTGCCAGCGGACGCGCTGACCGAGGTTCTGCAGCTTCAGCTTCTCCTTCTCCAGCCGCCGCAGCTTCTGCGCCTCCTTGTCCAGCATTCGCCGCGCCTCCCGCTCGCTCTGGACCTTGACGTTGCGGTAAGACTGGCGCGCATCGCGAAGGGCAGCCTTCAGCACGCCGAGCTTCTGCTCCTTCTCCAGGCTCGCACTGCTGCGGTCGCTGTCCGTCGGAGTGATGATGTCGAGCTGGCCCGTGGCCGGATTAATGCCCTGCACCCCAAGATAGTCTCCGCTCTCCTTGAGGCTTCTCCTCTGACGCCGAGCCTCCCTCTTCTGCTCCACCATCAGCCGCGTCTGTGCGAGATGGCGCTGTACGTCCGTTGTCGTCGACGGAGGCTCCGACTCGTCTGCCTTATCCGCTGCGTGCTTTTCTCCGTCACGCCGCAGCGGCTCGACCTCCTTTGTCGACGCCCTGCTTCCTTCCCGGTCCAGGTCCGGAATAGCTCCATGTCGCAACGACGGACCGACAGCAGGATCCGTCTCGTGCCGGCGCTCAGGGAGATCCCGGGCCATGTTCCATCGTAGGATGCGATCCGGGCCGTGGGCCTCGCTGGACTGACGGCAGCTGCTCGTGATGTGTCGCCGAATCTTCCGACTATCGGGCTGCTTCGCCTCCTAGACTTCCCAGTAGCCCTGCTTCCTGAGCGTTCCTCCACGCTCAGGTCGGCGACTGGGCAGCACGCTTCGCACCCAGCCGCTCCACGACGCCGCCCGACGAGACGACGGCCCTTTCGGTCCTTGCTGCGTCTGTGCCCGCGACCATCGGCCCCCTGTTGGCGGCAGAGGCACGGACACGGACGGCGACAGGAAATAAGGCATTCTAACCCTGATAGTAGGACTGCCCGAGAGGCGACCGAGTTAGCGAACGGACATGCGGCCACCAGCTTGTTGCGTCCGCTGAGGCAGAGACAGGCCAGCAGCTGTCCCGCGAGATTGCTCGGACAGGCTAAGGATGGAGTCGGGAGCCGGCGAGAGACAGAGATCAAAGAAGAAGAACAGCGAAAGCTCTCAGAAGCGCCATTACATTGGGCACTGCAACTCCTGCCTCGTGGCTGGCATCATCCTGATTAGCAGGCTCAACTGCCCGGTGCATACCTTATTACCCCTGAGCCAACTCCCTGTTCCAAGGCATCGACGCGCGCGTCTCTATACTACTTACCTACCGACAAAGACCAGACGCCGAGACTATGCAACATAGGCAAGAGAAAACAACACGTCCTCGAGCCTGGCCGCAAAACAAAAGGAAAGGGAAAGACAGAGCCACCAGCCCGATCCTACCATCGTGACGGGTATCTCTCATACTGCGGCCTGTGCCTACCCGTGTTGGCCACCGAGTTAGTCGCCGTCTGCCCAGTCGAGGTGAGTGCCTTTCGAGAGTTGGACTGCTTCGTCGGGCTGCTCGGCGGCTCCCGGGGGCGCTGCTCCCAAGCTGCCATTTCTCTCGAGTTTCTCGGCGTGGGCTGGTTTTCGCTCAAGCTGATGTTCCTTTTGAGCGGTGACTTGTTATGTGTGTACACGCCAAACATTCCCCCAAAGTTGTGGCCGCCTCCCGGAAGAGGGCCGGTCCCGGTTTGCGCCGTCGCGGCAGCCACCGCCGGAGAGGGGGATACCGGCAAGCTAGTATTACGGAGGACCGAGCCGCGAAGACCAGAGGACGGCGCTGGGGCCTCGACCCGTCGGCTAGCAGGAGGGGGCGTAAACATATGCGGCCTCATGTAGCAGCTGGCAGGCGTAGACTCTGGCATGTCGATATGCGGGTTGCCGTGTGTCTTGAAACCGCGCCTGAGGAGCGTCGCAGGTGTACCGAGTTGCACGGATTCAGGAGCCTCGATCGGCTCGTCCGTAGACACTTGGGTTCCCACGTCGCGGACAATCGGATACAGCCGGGGGTGGACGAACTTTGCGTCGTATTCGCGCATGACTTCCTTCTGAATGATAGTATTATCCTTGCCCTGCTGAGAGAAGCGCTCGCACAGTAGCAGCATTTGGACCGTCAGTACGAGCTGCATCACCAAGCTGTTAAAAACCGTCATGCTGGGTCGAGGGTCGAGGGGAGCGAGCGGAAGAAAGAGCAAGTAGACGAGGGCGTGTCCAGGACTGAAGAAGCACAGGAGACGGATCGACATGGGCAGCGGGTCCCAGACGGAGAGCTCCCACACATCCTTGTCCTTGTCCGGATGGGCTCGCGACTCGGCCGATTGGGGCGTCACCATATCGGCCAGGAAACGAAGCGGCGAGGATGAGGCAGGCGATGAATGAACCTTGACGCGACGCACCGAGGGCGTGGCAGGCTGCGTATCGACACTGGCCTGGAAGAGGCGGTACTTTCTCGTCCGGCAGAAGGCGTAGACGGCGTTGGTCAGGGAGAAGACGACGAGAGCCCATACAAGAGGCCAGACCTACAGATCGGACGGCGGGTCAGCAGCAGAGATAAACGCGGTCGAGATGAAATAGCTCACGATGAGGGAAAGCCAGCTGGAGCCAGCGCCTTCACCAAACAAGTCGTCGTTGGCCGCGGGCGTGACCGGGGCCGAGTTGGCGCGGGCCAGCAATAGGGTAGAATTGAGGCCCAGGCCGAGCTGCGTTCCCACCACTTGCGAGTCCCATTCTCTCGTCTCTACCTCCTCAGACAGCCAGAGTAGGAGATCCATGGGATTGAGCAACGCGACGACGCGTTCCCGAAGGGGCTTGCGACGCACCAGCCGGGGCATCTTGGCGACAGCGGCTCGGCCGGTTTAGGAGTGATGATTCGCGTTCGGCGTGATGTGTCGCGGAGCGCGTCCGATGCTTTTCGACACAGAGAGCTGCGTAAGGGTAGCCAGAGACCTTGCCAGAAACAAAAATAAAAGGAAGAGAAAAAAAACGCGAGACGAAAGAGTTCAAAAAAGGCGGACGGCCGTATCGCCCTGTGGTCGTGACAAGCTTCAGGGGAGCTTGCTTCACAGCTCTGCAAGGGGTGCGCTTGGTGATCCGTCCGTCGTCGCGGGTTACGTAAGCGGCGTATACCAACAGCGGGACCCGATTGGCCTCAGCCTACTTCAACCTCAGATAGCAGCAAGCCTGCACGTCAACTCCCCCCTCAGAAAACAGTTCCCGTCTCGAGACAAGCTATTGGAAATGGCGTCACAAGCAGACTTCAAGGATCGGGAGTTTCTGGCCGTCATCGGCGACGAGGTGTGTCGGCACCGGCTCAAAAGGTGTTGCAGCGACGAAAGACTGACCGACTCCGGCACAGGACTCGGTAACGGGCCTCCTCCTCGCTGGTATCGGCGTATGTCGTGCGCCGGCCCTGGACCCCGAGGACTGTGCCGCTGACGACGAAAGCGCAGCACGTCACCGCCGGTGCGGACGCGGAGAAAAACTTCCTCGTTGTCGATAGCAAGACGGACACGGCGGCCATCGAGGCGGCCTTTGATCGCTTCACGCAAGGGAGAAAAGACATTGGCATCGTCCTCATCAATCAGCATGTTCGTCGCCTGGCTTCGTTGTAATGTTCGAAGTTCTGATAATCCCCCAGATTGCCGACAGAATACGCCACCGCGTCGACACATATACCGCTGCTTTTCCCACCGTTCTGGAGATCCCTAGCAAAGACCACCCATACGACCCCGAGAAGGACAGTGTTCTGCGGCGCGTGCGCCGCCTGTTCGGCGAATAAGCACCAGGAAGCCTTGCTTTCGCATCAGGTGGCGTTACGGACTCTCTTACTTTGGGGATCGCGAGATGGGACGAGTTGTCAGACCCTGTCGCTTTTACTGGTACGCATTGATGTTCGCTCAGTGTACATAAACCCATAGCCAACGGGCACCGGGCCTTTATCCCGCTGTGCTGCAAAACACGCTCAAATCTGGTAAACAGGATAAGAAAGTGGCAGACAAGCTCGCCGGCTGTACTCAAGGCCGTATCAAGGGATTCTCTAGCCCATAATGACATTAATGCACATGATCAGAGGGAGATGGCTGCACCATGATGCCAATGGACGCAAGAATGGCCCGGGCATTTCAGCACCTCCGGGGAAATAAACCTGATTCTCCTAAAGCTCGAGGTTGAACAGACTGTTTCCATGAAAAGAGACGCTAGCCGTCAGGCATGTGATGTGCTGGTCATCTTCCGAGTACACATCGGCCAGGACATTGTAGGTACCCTGCAAGCAAGGTCAGTTTTGTCGTCCTGAGGCGACGGGTGCAGGTCACGTACATCAGGAATCGCCTTCGGTAATTGAACCGTCTTCTTGAGCGTCATATCGCCAGCCTTGATGGGGCACTCGAGGTCGATGTTGCTTGTCTGCTCGCAGAGATCCTGCACCGTTCTGAGAAGGGTGATGAGGCCCCATTTGACTTCGAGGCGAACGTAGGCGCCCTTGCGGATGTCCTTATGGACTGTTCCACGGGCCTCGATTGTCAGATTCTTGCCACTGGCCGAAAGTCAGCGTGCGTATTACCAAACGTGACAGACACGGCGGCCATACGCTTCAGGATTGGTGGGAGTGAGTTTGACGCTCTTGATGTCGACAAAATCTCTGGGAATGTAGCCGTCGCAGAACAGCAGGGGAGAGCCTCCCGGGACCTTGTGATCCTCGGCGACAACGGCCGCCGACGCCAGGCTGGCGGAAAGAAGCGCGACAGCTGTGAAGAACCTCATGCTGAAGAAAGACGACTTTGCGATGGAAACAAGAAAGCGGCGCGACGGCAGGTCTGAATCGTTCAAAGGTGATAGCAACGCGATAATGCGCACAAAGCGATATAGGAGGGAGGGCACGACGGTAAGCGCCGTAATAAAAGGCGGGCGTGAGATGGGTGCGTCATGGGACCGCACCTCGCTCCACTTGGCAGCCCGGGGGCGGGAGGAAACGCCTGCGCCGCTCTCTGTCTCTGTGACACTGGAACACGGTCGATACAAGGGGGGGTACGCCGATGTTTACTAGAGAGACAGGCCACAGCCGAGGTACCGGCTGGAGTTCGTCGTAAGTTGCTGCCAGCCTCACTTGAGCCTGGTTCGGTCTGGCGCGTCTGAGATGCTTGTTATCCGTCCAGGACTACCTATCCAGGCAGTGGGCTAGCGGCTAAGCCTCTCTGAGGCTCTGCTCAGAGTTTGGAACCTAGCACCGGTGGCGCAGGTCGATGGTGTTTTTTTTTTTTGGCCTGTGCCTGGCGGGAGGGGAAGAAGCGCCCGTTCGTCCCCCGGCAACGCGGTCGCCGAACATGGAAGCCTCCCTGCGAGACCGGCAGATGCGGCACAGTGTCGAGAGTGAGACATCGCAGTGCCAGTGTAGTGGATGTCTGGGCCGTTGCAGGTAACCGCAGCTCCCACAGCACGGTACCCGCAATGCTGGCGTACGGTGTGCCAACCCAGGTAGCAGACGCTATGCTCGTATCGCAATTTCACCCTCAGGCATCCACAGGCAGAAAGCGCACGGGCCATGGCTTCAGCACGCCTATAAATTCTTCCCAACGTCGCAACTTTTCTTCTCTCTTTTTTCCCTCCTTTCTTCTTCATACTTACCTTGTTCCAGTACTGTGAGATCACGAACCCATAGTACTAGTGCAGGGGGCCTGCATTGCACAGCGCGGAGTCATCCTGCACTCGATTGTCCTTCGGGGCCATCGGGGGCGCAATTTTTGATTCACTCCCACACACTTTCATTGTGCACGCGGCTTTGAGCCGTGTCGCGAAGAAGGCTGTTTGTTTTGTCGTACTTGCCCTAGCGAGGCGTTCCCCACTGTGGTGATGTTTTTTTCTCTCGTCCCAACGAGAATGCTGGACTGGAGATGAAGGGTCCCTTCCCGACGCACGCAAATTTCGTATTTCGCCCCGTAGCCGCTATTGGCAGCGACGCGTGAGAAGCTTCTACGCTCGTCAGCCTTCACGTGGACGCATCGCGAAAGGTCCCAATCCCGATATCGTAGAACAGCCGACGACGCACACGCACATGCACACGCACACGCACACGTACATTCGCATGCGTGCCGCCGTGCTACGGAGTTCTCGCTGTGCGTGTACGAGCAACGACGCGGCAGCCAATCAACAGCGCAGAGGCTTGCCACCACTCCCAGTCGGGGCTGGGTCAGCTGCTTCGTGCTGCGGGGACCGGGCGCTTCACGCCTCCAGAGAGGGATGTTGGCCTCGGGCATCGGCGCGAGGTCTCGCCCAATCCAGTCGGTTCAAAGTCTAAAAAGCGGCGTCGTCGTAACCAATGGCAAGGACATTGATCATACAGTAGTAAGCCAGTAACGCTCGTCGATTTCGCCGTCGGGGGCGGTTGGCAGCCGTGCGACACGGCATCTCGTTCAATTTTTTGTTTCTGATTTCACTTGTCGTCTTTTCTTTTCTTTACAAGCTGAACTATATATTCCATCTTACATATTGCAAGTTTCTTTTTCACGCTCCCTCGGCTTTTCGGCGCAGGCTCCGCAGAGCTGATGATGGATTTCGCGAGACAACGACCGACCAACGATGGAACCAGGGACCTCGCGACGGCCGAGTCGACCAGGATCGCTGTCTTCGCACAAAAGCCATCCGCTGCCGATTCGTTCTCCAGGCACCGTGCGAATATATCCGAGGATGCCGTGCGTGTAATGTACTGTTCAAATGTGCAAAGTGAAGGAAATACTTGCAGCGCCAACACAAGGTCGAGGCGGGCATGAGTGACGGCCTGCTCGTGGTGGACTCGCCTCCAGCTTTACTTCGCCTGCCTGTTGGGGACTGAGGACCGGGTATTCAAGTTGCTCAGACGTATCCGTGCCGTGAGGACAGTTGCCAGCCAAATCCCATCCAACCTCGCCATTTATCCCGCCTCGTCGTTTCCGGTCCTCGACGACCAACTCGCCTTTTTTCCCTTGCCAACCGATCAATGGCTTCGAGCCCGGTGATGACGGACCACCACCCCCTCTTCTCGACCGAGGCCATCGATGCGCCCACCCTGCGTCATCCTTGTGCTTTGCCTGTGAGTTGCTTTGCTTGTGAGAGTGAGTACACCAAAAATTTACCAAAGGCGCCGCCATCAAAACACCCACCACCGGCTGTCTCGCCTCTCAAACCTCTCGCTCACTCGCTCTCTGCAGCCGGCCTCGCTCCTCGCTCCCTCTCGAGTCTTGCCACGCGCCACGTCCGCCTCCTTCACACCCGTGGCAGCGGGTGGAAGCGGGCCGGTGTTGATGCCTGAGGCATCCACGGAGCGGGCTAAGGGAGTCCTGATGCCACCGCCTAATTCGCCCTTGGGCTTAGCGCCAATCCCCGCTGGCCGATTCTCGCTGCGCTGAGAGCCTGAGACGACTGCCGCCTGGACGGGTACTCCGGTCTCCGTACCCAGCCTCCCTGTCACCGCGAGCTCGCCGCCTCGAGGCCCCGCCGCCGCTACCTCACTACCCGGTACCTGTAATCTGGGCCCAGGTACTCAGGTATCCAGGTAGCGAGGTACCGCACCCGTTGCGAAGCACCACTGCTTCTGTCGCTCTTTCCCCATCCTCCCTCCTTCGCCGGTTCCCATTCCTCCTTGGTCAGTCCCACGATCATCTTCTTCTTCGTCGTCCCTTTCGCCTTCGGCTTGAGCCCTGATCCAGGTGATTTCTTTATCACCAAAAAAAGCCGACCCTTTCGACCCTTTCCTTTGCCTTCGACTCCCGAGTGCCTCGCTCCTTCCGCGCGCTCCTCTCGAGATCGTCTCGTCCTAACGGACCCTCTCGACTCCTGCGGCGAAGACTTTTCCAACGGTCCACGCTTCGTGTCCACGCCAGCTGCGCGTCGTCAGCCCTCGTCACTCGACTGTCCGAGACCGTCCGTTCACCCTACTCGTTTTTTTTCCCTTCCAAACGCCGCCGTCGTTGGCCTGCTCAAGGCCGGTCCTCTCGATTTGCCTCAACCAGCCCGTCTTCCTCAACTTCCTCCTCCTCTTTCGCCGCTCGCCACGATCCCTCGCGTGGCTCGACTGCGCCGCGGCTGCTTCGGACGCATGAGACCGTGATTCGTCACGGGCTTCTCTTCGCCCTTGTGCTCGTGGCCACCGGCGCGCACCCCCGACCGGCGGCGTCATGCCCCCAAGACCGCCACGGTAATCAATTCACGCACGCTGCCCCCCCAACAGCCGACTCCCCCGTGAGTTCGCTTTGCAGAGTATGACCGAAAAGCCCGCGCTGCTGCCGACGCAGACCGCAGTTCCCAGTCAGCCACTTTTCGCCGCGCCGGTAACGCCTCTCGTTAAGAAGGAGGCCGTCGCCAGCGCTGCGGAGGCTGTGGAGGAAGAGCCCTACACCATCAAGTGTATCTGCAACTTCTCTGACGATGATGGAAACACAATCTACTGCGAGACGTGCGACACGTGGCAGCACATCGACTGCTTTTATCCCGACAATCGAGAGGAAGCCATACGCGAGGACTTCGCGCACTCATGTGCCGAGTGCAAGCCGCGCCCCCTCAATCGGCAAAAGGCCATCGAGCGCACCCTCCGCCTGCGCAGCGTCATAGTCAAGGAGGACCTCGCCGACAAGAAACCCAAGAGACCGCCGTCAAAGACCCAAAAGAAAAAGGCCAAGCCGACGGACCTGCAGACCAGCGTTCCCCATGCCGCGCCCGACGCCGGAAAGCATGGCAGCCCCGGCGAGCCGCAGCACCATCCGGCGAAAAAGTCCAAGCCGTCCCATCGGCCGTCCCAGTCGATCAGCTCCCAACCGTCGAAACGAAGTCCTCCAAATCCTGCGCATCCGCCAAGTCCCGCCACCACTCCGCCCGACCTGCCCGACGACTTTCAAATTCACCACTACTCCGCCGGCTTCTGCTCTCTCTACAACGAGCAGGAGGTGCCCGACACACTGAACAACGCCTTCGCCAGCCTCGCCATCCCGACGGCGCTCTCGCGCTGGCTGCGGGAGCCGGATACGATGAAGAATGAAGTAGGCCGATCTCATCCCGACGTCTTCCAGACCCTACCGCCCAACGTCGGTGAGAATAAGCCGAGGTTGGAGGTCGAGGATTCGACCCGGTCAACGGGGGCCGGGGCGGTTTTGCGCTGGCGCTCGGTCAAGTCGACGACGCCCATCGACAAGGACGTGCCTATCATCGAGCTCAATGGGGAAATCGGCTTCCAGAAGGACTACTGCGCCGACCCGGACAACCTGTGGGCCGATCTCTCGTCGCCGCTCCCTTTCGTCTTCTTCCACCCCATCCTCCCGCTCTACATCGATACGCGGAAAGAAGGTTCCTTGGCACGATACGTGCGGAGGAGCTGCAAGCCCAACGCGCAGCTCGACACGTACCTCTCGGATGGCTCCGAGTACCACTTTTGGCTTGTCAGCGATCGCTACATCTCGGCCAGTGAGCATATCACCTTACCGTGGGACTTTCGGCTCGAGCGAAGCGTCCACGTGCGGTGGCTGCATCTTCTGGGCCTGAGCGACGACGACTCGTCGGCACAGGACGAGCCGGCACCCGACACCTCGGAGTACACGGCCATCTCGAATTGGATTGACCGGATCCTTTCCGAGTACGGAGGCTGCGCGTGCGACCTCGACAACAACTGCGCCTTCGCCCGCTTCCACCGCCAGTACCTTTTCGGCAGAGGGCAGGGGCGATCCAGCAAGAAGAAGTCGCGAAAGTCGCGCAATCGCACCATCTCCCCTACCAGCACCAGCCACGCCACTAACAGCCGCGCCGCCAGCGAGAGTCAACTCATCGACCAAGCCGACATCGATGCCCGCAACGAAGCGAATTCTACGCGGAGCAAGCCCCCCAGCAGAGACCGCACGCCGCTCCTGGGACAGTTCGACCAGCTGGGAATACTGACAGAACCCACAGATCGTGACAAGAGAAAGGTGGCCATGGTCGAAGATTCATTTCGACGAATGGAGCAGCAACAGCCACCGAGGAAGAAGAAACGCGTGTCGGACGGCACGTCCCATCCGCCATCCAATCCGCCGTCGACGACAAAGCCCAAGTCTCAGAACGGCTCTGCCGCGCCATCGGGGCAGTACGCAGATGCCGGCACCTCGAGCAGAAGCAAGTCTGGATCCCCGACGAGTGCGCGATCGCCGAGTCTTACGAACACCATCGGGCCCGCCTCGGCGAGATCAGCCTGCACGACGCAGTCCAGACGTCCGTCAACCGGTCTGCGGCCGGCTTACGTCGACGCGTGTGTCCAGACGGATGCCGTCGAGGGCGAGTGGTTTAGCGAGACGAGCAAACCCCGCACTCCCAAGAGACGCATCATCTCCCTGCCCAGGCGGCTACTCAACAGCAAATTGAGGAACCGTGCAGGCGACGAGGAGAGGAAGAGGCGAAGCCTTTCTGGCAGCGCCGCGAGCGAGCTCGGTTCTCCGACGGGCGATCAGAAGCCAATGACGGCCTTCACCCCGTCCGACCCTCTGTCGCCTGTCGTTCCACAAACTTCCGACGGCCCCGCGCTGGGTTCACTGCAGGCAGCAACGGCGACGATGGCGATAACGGCCGCCGCCGGTAGCGCAGCGCCGGAGCAGATCAAGATCAAGGCGCCGGATCTCCGGGTTCAGATGCCTCCGGTGCCGGCCTTTGACGGCGGAACGACGGCGACGACACCCTTGTCATCGGCGACGAGCACCACAACGGCGCACTCGCCCATCGTCTGCAGCCTGCCGAGCCCGTTCGCGCCACCGGCCGTCAACGGCATCGCGGTCAACCCGAGTCCTGTCAAGAAGAAGCTCAGCCTAAGCGATTACACCAAGAGCAGGATGAATAAGGCTGCGGGGAAAGCCGCTGGCGCGGCCATGGCAGCTCATAAGCCCAGCCCGATAAGCCCTGAGGGGGCCAAGCCCGACGTGGTCATGGAGCCGCCGCCGCCGCTGCCGGCCAGTCACAAAGGCGAGGATGCGATTTCGCCGTCCACGACGATGACGAGCCACAACGGTCTCTGATGAGGTTGTAAGATGGGTGTTTGTCTTCTCTGTACATTGTATCCTGTTGCCGAAAATACCGGGAGGAGAAAAACAGGGGGCTGCTTGGTTCGCGCCGATGGCGGACACTGGGATTTCGACGGTGGCGGGGAGGCATTTGCGTCCTATCTTCGTCGGGCAAGCGGGATTTACTTGGAATTACTGTCTGACCCCTCTCTTCCCTTGGTCTGAGTGGCGTTCAGGACTTGGAGCCAGCGGCAGCCGTTGGTTTTGTCGAAGCGTTTCGATCACACGATACAGGGAAAAACGTGAAAGCGGTTATGAATAACAGACAAGATGTTTCTGCAGCCGGCCGGCCCTGGAGGTCTCGGTGGACGGGAGGTCTCGGCGGACGACGGGATACGCCATGGGACCAGCATCCAAGTGGCATGGGCCGAAATAAGCTCGCGATGAGAGAAGCTGGATGTGCTGTATATAGCGTACATGGCCTTAAAGAGCTTCATGCCAGGAAGAAGAAATGGTTGACTCGACTCGTGAGAGCCAAGCATGTCTCGTCTAATGGTGAACGATCTATCTAGTCTATCGCATGAGGCAAGATAATAATCAGCACAGGGCAAAACCCAAAAAAAAAAAAAGAAAAAAAAATTGCGGCGACGATGGCATCACGGCCGAACGGCTGTGCCCCAGTTGTCTTCCTTAAAGACAAGCAGAGCCAGCCGGTGGCGGACGAAGAGGCCGAAGAGGCCGACAGCGAGCTGCAGAGCGGTCAGCTCCGAGGCGAGGCGAGGCTCGCGAAGAGGCCCGCGCCAGATGAGCCAGAGGTTAATGAGGGTGAAGTTGGACGACTCGGTGAGGCGGCCCTGCGGATCATGGGCGAGACGGACGAGGCGCAGAGCGGCGAGTAGGTGCAGGGCGCGGGTGACGAGTGGATGAGGTTGGCGATCGGGGGACCAAGTGACGACGGACGGCTCGAGTCTGCCGGTACGGGCGTTGAATTTGGGGAGCCGATGACGGGGGCAGGGAATGATTCCGAAGATTTGGGGGCAGGAGTAGAGAAAGTTGAAGATTTGGGGGACGAGCAGTAGGCCGAGCGTCTTGGAGAAGTGGCCGAGGATGCCGACGACGGCGAAGACCATGCCGGAGAAGTAGCAGTAGGTATCGCCGACGAAGACCTTTGCGGGATACCAATTATGGCAGAGGAGGGCGGCCGATACGCCTATCCAAGGGAGTAAAAGGTAGAGCGAAAAGAGGTGCGAGTCGGTAGCCGGGTTCGGATAGGGGCTTAGAAGATAGAGGCCGTCATTGAAGGCGAGGAGGGCGGCGACAGCGAGGCACTGCGAAACCTCTATGCCGTTGATGCCGGCCAACATGTTGATGCTCTGCGGGCAGAACATGGCGACACAGGCCATGTAGACGTAGTAGAGGGAGCCGAGGTCGAAAAGCTCGCCGAGGTAGGGCTGTAGCTGGAGAGGGATCACGACCGAGGTTACGCCAAAGTCGACGAGGTAAACGACGAGCAGCGGCACCGACGCGAGGCCGGGGATCCACCACTTGTGGCGCCAGCGGATATCGAAGAGATCATCGCCTATGCCGAGGAGGGAGACTGTCTGGAGGGATATGATGGCGCCGAGGTAGGAGGCAAGCTTCGAGACGGGTACATCAGCGGGGGAGGTGTGAGAGAGTAAAGCAAGGGCCGGTGAGAAGAACAAGAAAAGAAAGACACACCTTGTTATGGGGAAAGCGATGCAAAAACCTCCCCTGATGAACATGAGGCGCCTCAAGCACCACATCCCTATTCCCCCCACCACTCGTCGCGGCCACGATATCCTTATAAAAAGGAAAGGGGATAAAGACGATAACAGCAAGCAGGTAGACAGCGGCGGCAACGGCTCCCATACACTCGGGCAAGTCCCCCCCGCTCGCCTTGCCCATATCCCGACCTCGCAAGCCGGCACGCATAAAGGCCGGGCCCAGCCAACGAATCATGGCGTAGCAAAGAGCGAAGGAGGCGACGGAAAGCGCGGCAGAGGCCATCAGCGGCTCGCCATCGGATCGTACCGTGTTGACGATGGTGGCGAGGGAGCCGATGGAGAGGGAGATGAGGGACAAGGTTTCGGTCCGGGAGAGGGATGGTTCCATTGTTTTGGTTTGTTTTTGGGCGGGATGATGATGATGAAGATGATGAAGATGATGATCAAGGGGGAGGTTTTGTGCTTTAGAAGGTGTGTCGACGGCGCATGGTGAGGGTTCGTGTCGTGTGGGTTGCAATATATGTATGCGTCGAGAGAGCGTAACTCGTCTATTTTCCCTCTCTCTGTCTCGCTCTCTATCCTTTTGCTCTCGGAGCGGTTGAGTCGCTGACTTCTGCCCCGGGGGAAGGAAAATGCACGTTGCAGATCGGTCGGGAATAAATCGGTCGTTCAACGTTGGTGTTGCAGGTTTGTTGGGGGGGTTTTTTTTTTTTTGACTTGACTTGACTTGATTTGACTTGACGATTTTGAGTTGGGGCCGCTTCGAGAGCTTCTTCTCGTTTACTGGGGGGGTGAGGCTGTAGATTAGATAAGGCGTGCACGTGCCGTCGGCACTGACGTCGTCGTTGTCGTCGTCCAACATTGGTGCGCTTTGATTTCACCCTGTTGCCTCTCCTCGAACTAACTCCAGCCTTTAACTCAAACCGTTGGCTTCGGAGAGAACTGACGCGGGACCGGGTCAAGGGAAACTAGAGAAATTCTGCGAGTCCATCTCTCCCTAGTGAGAAAGGCCAAGGAAATGTAGTGGATTGCATTCTAGCACGGCGTCACATCTTCGCCGTTGGCACGTCAAGTGTCCCTTCATACAGTCAGTCAGTCAGTCCCTGTCTCAACAGAAGCTTCCTTGTAAAGGATTTAAATCTCTTCACCCACTTTCCCCGTCTCGTTTTTCCATAGGTAGGTAGGCAGGTATTAAACGGCTCGAGACAGTGGCGGTGCCTTCTCACAGCAGTTTCTACACACAAGCAAGCCCCGTGCTTCGGCATCGAGCCTCACACCAACTCCCACTTCATTACGTACGACCACGCCATGCCAACCCTGCCCCGTTTGGCAAGATAGTCGCTCGCCGTCACCCCGCGCGCATCCCTGCCGTCCATCTGCGTGATCTGCACCACCTCCACCGACTGGCCCGGCGCACCCAGATCCCGGGCGTTGACGTCGACCCAGTGCCAGAAGCCGTTGGTCTCAATCGGCACCATGTCGTCTTGGCCTCCGTTGACGCCGTGGATGCTGAGCAGCAGCAGCGGCGGCCGTCCCAGTCCGTTCTTCTGCGACGTCCAGTGTTCGCACACCTTGGAGAACTGGAACCGCACCACCTGTCCGCTGTGCACCGCAATCTCCCGCTCTCGCGGCTCGACGCTGTCCTCGGCGATGCCCTCCCGGTGTCCGTCCGTGTAGAAGACGGCCGGTTCGCCATCGATGGGGCCTCGAAAGTACTCCTCCCACGAGACGAAGCTGCCGTCCGCTCGGAACTGGTGATTGGCGTCTTTCGGAAAGTGCCTGAGCCCAAATTTTTCGTTACTGCGCGTGAACTGCTCCGACGCAAATTCTTGCTTGTACTGCCCATCAGCCCCGGAAATGTGCCCGGCTCCCCAGCAGGCGTCGATGAGCTTCCAGCCGCCCCCGTCGATCCGGACGGCGTTCCACGCGTGGCCGTCGGGCTTGGCCGATGGCGGCCTCTGACCCTTCTTCAGGGCAACGTGGCCGAAGCCCTTGCCGTGGCCGCCGATGACGATGCAGTCCAGTCCGGCCCTGTTGGCAATTGCCTTGTACGTCTCGGCATATCCCTGACAGACCGCTTTGCCGGTGAAGATGGTGTCCTCGACCGACTTGTGCCGCACGTTGTTGCCGAAGAAGGCCTCGGTGTCGTACAAGATGTTGTGATGGAACCACGTAAAGATGGCCCTGGCCTTGTCCGTGTACGACGGGAACGGATCGCAGAGCGCACGAGCCAAGTATCCAACCGGGTCGGTCCGAGGGAGAGAAGACCTTGGATATTGCGCTGCAACTCCGTCGGGGCCACTCCAGTCCCGACAGATCCAGCAGCATTCGGTCTGCGCCTGAGGGCTGGCCGCCGCCCTCGCTGACACGGCGTCGATCTCGGCAGCCGAAGGCCGGGAAGTGAGAGGAAGCGGGGGAGGGGCCTCATCATCGACGGGAGCTTTCGTGGGGGCGGGCGTCGTCGTCGCCGGGGTGCCGCTGCCGAATCCTCTGATAACCGTTGGAGGTAGTTTCCGTGCCACCTTCTTGGCCTGTTCCAACACGTTTGTGGCCGAGCCAGCGGCGTCAGGCTTCGATGAAGGTCTCGACGGCACCCTGGGCGGGAGAGTGGGTGGGAGAGTGGGCTTAGGGGGCGAGGCCGGACTGGTGGGAGTGGAAGGGACTCTGGCCATAGCAGCGCGTTGTGCCTTGGCCTCCTTGGCCTTGGCCTCCGACTCCCGCCTCGACGGCGGCAGCGGAGGTAGACTGGCCGGGTCGCAGGCGGCTGGGGCCATGCTGCGTGGGCGGCTGCCATCCTGAGAACGCAGGCTGACAGTCGAAGAATTTCGGCCGGGCGAAAAAGGTGACAATACTGACTGCTGCGACGCCTCAGACGAATTGGAGCCGCGCCTCAGCACCATGGCCCCGGACTGGGTCGAGGTTCGACGTGGCAGCGGTGGCGGCACGGGGCGAGACGACGTCGACGATCGGACAGGCGGTGGCGGCGGCGGAGGACGGCCATCGCGACGAGCCGGCGGCGGAGGTGGACATGGTCTGCCCAAGCCCGGAGGAGGGGAGGTAGCCGTCTCCTCATCGGCCCGTCCAGCCGCCTTGGCCGTCGGCGGAGGTGGCGGCGGCGGACGCTTGCGAGGTGGCTCGGCGCCGGGATTGAAGTTCTTCTGCCTGCCGAGAGCGGCGATGCGATCGGCGAGGGAGCTGAACTGGGCTTCGTCAACTTCCGTCATGACTGGCGAGTGGCGTCGATAGCGGTGTCGATATCGGCGTCGGCATTAGAATGTGACGCGACTGCTTGCAAGAGGAGGAGAAGGTTGAAGGAGCGGGAAAGGGCGTCCTTTACGGCCTTCGTATTCGCCTTCAGGCCGCCGTTGTCTGGGGGCCAAAACTCCAAGGGGGCCTCACTGCCTCAGCCTTGAGCGCACGTGCTCGTGCTTATGGTGTTGCGGGATTCCCTTTCTTGGCAGGCCTTGGCACGAACCAAGTACGTGTAGGTAGGATCAGAGGATGGTAGGATCAGAGGATGGTCCGGAATTAGGACGAGGCGGCGATGAATTTTGCACCCGGGATCCGGCCTGGCCCATTGCCGGGCTTGGCGGCGGGCTGCACGTGACACCAGCTAATCGCGAATCTTATCATCTCTCCACTCATCATCGCGTAAACTCGCGTCTACGGCGGGTTAGGAACGCGAAGCTCTTCAGTGAATTTACTACCTGGAGAAAGACCAAACCATGGGATAACAAAATGAATGCTTAATTCACGATGTCTCTTAAAACAGAATCCTCAACCGAATACTCTACTCGCCTCAATCTCGACACTATGTCCGAATCACTTAGCGATAAAGAGGCAGAGAGAGTCTCGAGGAACGAGACGACGGCCTCTAACAACTACACTCGGAGCCAATTTTTGGTGCCGAGCATTGAGGAATCAGGGAACAGCGTCACGAAGATCGACACGCGAGCCTTTGGGTGCGGCTATACCAGATACATGCTCCAGATGCTAGAACTTGAACCTCGAAGAGAGGTGCGATACAGATCGGACAAAAAGCCAAAGATGAATTTCAAGCGAAAGGAGAACTGCGAAGCCATGCTCTTATATCTCACGGGCGAAGAAGCGGATGAACCATGTGAACGTTGCAAGGACGGACGTGGTCCGTTTATAGGCTGTGTTCGGATTCCCGGTATATGCCTGGGAGCTTGCAGCAACTGTGTCTACAATTCCAGCGCCAGTTATTGTTGCTTTCATACAAGCAGACGAAAAGTTGCTGCACAGGCGGAGGTCGCCACGGCGGTCACCGCACAACGGTCGCGTAAGACGAGGAAGCACTCAGTGCGCAAGACGATTGCTATCTTTAGGAAAAAGAGGGAGCTCAGGGGACGAGTAGCAGCACGATCCTGTCGCAACATGAACCGGCGTCTGCTCAGGACCCCATCGCCTTCGGATTTCTCGGATACGCCTAGCAGGACTGAAGTAGCCGCGGAGGCGCCAGATCTACGTGCCGCAGCCTCGAATCCAACTGTCCAGAGTGTCGCAGCCTCTGATCCGCCTGCCCCGAGTGCCGCAGCCACGAATCCGCCTGTCCAGAGTGCCGCAGCCACGAACCCGCCCGTCCAGAATGTCGCAGCCACGAATCCGCCCGTCCAGAATGTCGCAGCCTTGAATTCGCCTGTCCAGAATGTCGCAGCCACAAACCCGCCTGTGCGGATTGCTACGATGCCTGCCGACGGCCCTGAGAGAAGGATCCTGCTACCGGTGCCGGCCGGCGTGTCAGCGGCTGAGCTAAGGCGATGGGGCCGCGTTTTCTTGGCAGTAGGCAACGCCTTGGTCGAGGCGGAGGATTAGGCTTGTGCTTTGGTTTGGTATGATATGCCATGGGGAGGGGAGAAAAAGGACATGGAGAATGAGTAGATCCCTCGCTGAGGAAGGCGAGCTTTTCCCGGTGTAGGGAACATAGGTACCTTAGTAGGTAGTTTCTGGTAGTGGTAATTAAAGCCTTGTTCAGGGGACAAGTCTTGTTCTAGGGATCAGGACAGAAGACCCTTTTCACCTACCTACTTAGGCAGGAGGTAGGTAGGTAGGCAGAACGGTAACCTCTCACGTTCATATTTTTGTACGTCTTTGTCGGGATATCAGAATCCAGCACCATGACTTTCACAGCGGTCACAATCCTCTTACGAAACGAGGCTGGAAGTTGAGAAGGACAGCGTGCCCAACAGTGTTGATGCCTGAGGCACTTCCAGCCCTCGATTCACGATGCCTGCCTGTGATTCGCGCGGGGAACGGGAACCTGGGGTAACAAAAGCTGCGGGTGGCCTTGGCGCCCGTCCCGCGCGGCCCGCCGGCTATCGATAAGGCTGCCCAAGTACCGCTGGGTACAGTGGGCGTTGACGAATAAGGTCTGCGAATAAGGTGTAGGCAAGGTCTGCGGCTGATGCCATCAATGATGCTCTCGTTTTTCTTGCCCACTGCAACCTCTGGCCAAACAAACGGCCCGCCCTGACCGTCTCTGCGAAGTCTTCTTTTTTTCTTTTTTTCCAGTACACTGCCTAGATATTCTTTCTCTTCTTCTCTTTGACTCATCTTCTCCACGCTCTTCTTCTGCTACGTCCTCCTCCTCGTCCTCGTCTTGGGCCTCAAGCTTTGTCCTACCCAGCTACCGATCGCCTCTCTCGCCTCCCCGCCCCCCCTCTTCGTCGATATCCGAGTCCCTTGCCGCCGGCCATGATGGCAGCCGATGCCGGCGGCAGCCAGCCGGTCGCGCCGTCCAAGTTGCCACTCTGCTTTCTGGGGCTGCCGCCCGAGACGCAACACGAGATTGTCTCGCATGTGCGTTTCCAAGCTTTCTTGCCTTGACCTGCCGCTCGACTGACATGACGCGTCCTCGCTCTAGTGCTCCCAGAGCGATCTTGTTTGCCTTGCTCTCGTCAATAAGCGTTGCCGCGAGCTGGCCTCGGCCCAGCTCTACCGCAATTTCCACATCGTCTTCCCCGACGAGGACGATGTCAGCTTCGACTCCCCCATAGACGGTCTCGCCGGCGGCCTCGACACCTTCACCACCAGCGACTACAACTATGCGCAGCATCTGAGGGACCTGTCCATGGACACCTTGTCCGCCGGTGTCAAGGCCGAGCAGTCCTATCAACCATATCTCTACAACGTCAGCTGTGGCAAGTTTCTCAACAGCCTCCTTCATCAGACCCTGGGAAAGACACAGTCTCTGGAGACTTTCCGGTTTGCATGCCCCGATCTTTTTTTTCTCGCGCTCAACGCTGAGCTGACCCTGCTGCTGCGCAGCTGGAATATTCGCGTCGAGCTCAGCCGGCCTGTTTACCGCCAACTGCACCGCATCCCCTCTCTGACGCGACTGCACGTGCGCATGCAATCCGGTGCCTCGTATTATAGTCCGCTGCCGCCGCTGCCGTCAGCCTCTGCAGACATGTCTGTCACGAGTCCACAGCCACCGCAGCCTCACCCGCCCGTGTCGCCGCTGCCGCCGTCCAAGTCTGCCCCGGCGGCCAAAGCCGAGAGATACAGCCCGGGGCACGTCAAGTCACCTACCTTTTCCGGTTTCAAAGGCCTCAGGAGCCTGAGTGTCCTGGACATTGAATCCCTCGACGTTGTCCGAGAGATCAGGACATGCATCCGAAACTCTTTCTCCACCCTCAAGGAACTGCAGCTGTCATTGTCCAGCTCGTACGCTCAGCGGGCTCGAACGCCATCACCAGATTCGGAAGCTGACGATTCTGACGTCGATGACGAATTCCAAATCGCCCTCACATCGCATAGTTCCAGCTACGACGCCAGCGATGCCGCTCAGGCCTTCCGTGCCCAGGAAGAGCGCAAGATTCAGGACGCGATACTGGGCAAGATGTTCGACATTGAGCCGATGCTGGTCAAGAGGTCGCACATCAATAGAAGGCTCAACGCCGAATTAACAGGGGGAGCCGAGGCTAAACTCTCAAGCCCGGAGAATGCCGGCGAAAATTTCATCTCATCCATCAAGGCCGTTTCGGCCAAGCTCATGGCTCTTCAGCAGGGATCGAGGAACTTTTCGGCTTCACATCAAGACATGTTGCACACCATTGAGAGGGCCGCGAAGCTCTTTGTGGATTCGTGTGATCTGAGCAAACAAAAGACGGCTGCAGGGACTTCGAGCGAGCGCGCCACGACACAGAAAGAAGGGCCAGACGGCTCAAGCGAGTTACGCGCGGCAAATCAGGAGGTCTCTGTCGACGGCAGCGTCAGCGACGATGATGTCAAGGTCACGGGCGTATCCCCGAGCGACAAGGCCTGTGGCGATGCCGGCGCCTCTGGATCTTCCCGAGCGGTCAACCCAGGCGCTATGGACATTGCTGGTGTGGACGGTGACGTCGTGGACGACGTGAATGAGAATTCACTCACGAGTCCGTCGGGAGCAGAGCAGGCGCACGATAGCCAGGGGAGACTGGAAGCAGCCGGCGCTTCTGCTCCAGCCGTGTCGGTAGCCGACAGCAAGCTGACTGGCATCGTCATGGACGGACCGCGACCGACAGCGGCAGATGGCCGCCACCCAGACGAACAGCGTTGGCACGAAAAGTCGCGAGAGACCATGGAGCGGTCGATGGAGGCCTATGTGCGCGATACCCGGGGGCTGTCGCTGGAGTCGCTGAGCATCCATCTGGTGCCGGTCAAGGCTTCGGTGCTGTCGCGGGGCGTCGACATGTGCTGTCTGAAGCAGCTGACGCTTCTCAACGTGGGCAACCAAACGCCTATATGGTCGATGCTGGCCAAGGAGGGCCGGACGCAGCCGCTGGCATTGCGCAGCGTCTTCACCGATCATGTCACGACGGCCTTTCTCTCGTGCATGGCACAGCTGCCGGAGCTGCACGATCTCCTGCTGCTGGGGCGAAACGGGAAGCACAAGCCGGAGAGCTTCGCGCCTCGCACGACGACAACCATGGACCAGATCCGGCGTCTGGTGCTGAGGAAGCACATGGCGACGCTTAAGCGACTTATGATCAAGGACCAGTCTTCGGAATCTAACTGGGATGCCAATGAGAAGGCCATGGCTCTCATCTGCTCACGCGGAGTGAAGCTCGAGGAATTGGCGCTCAGTATGAATATGATGGCCTTGGTAAGTCCTCCTCCCACCGGTCTTGGGGTCGGCGCAATGATTGACTGGAGCATTCGACAGCACGCCTTTATGCAGTATCTACCGGGCCTCGTCAGCCTGCGAGCCTTCAGCATCCTACGCTTTAAGAACGGGGACACATGCATGGGGGTGATCCGGGAGATTCTGCGCTTCATCGTCGACAACCTGTCGCACCATCCGCAGCTCAAGTTAGAGTGGATCGCCATAGAGGACGATCACGTGGACCGGGTCGTACGCCCATCCAAGGCGGGCGACGAGGTGGCCGAGGCGCAGCCGACGAAGCGAGCCAAGGCCAAGGGCCCCGTCGACGGCACCTATCCCCCCTTGCCGGCAGACGGGTTGGAGTCGCAGAGCGAGAGCGACGACGACGACGAGCGCTGCGACGGCCGGACGAGACTGCGGTTCGAGACGGTTGGTCCTCTGCAATTCTACGACGTTTGGGGGGTCAAGATATTCGAAAAGGAGGTTCGCAGCGGACGGCTATGAGTGATACGGAGACGGAAGGGGAAAGGAGGCGCACGGCGAGCGAAGGCGGAAAGGGAACTGGGGAAAACGGGGGCGACTTCCTTTTCTCTTTGGGTACTACAGTGGCTACGGATGGACGAGGTTTGGTGATGATGACGATGACGGATCCGGGGAGGGGGGGAGAGCAACTCTATCCGTTGCTCCGGCCTCGACGAGTCGACGAGGGAGAAGGGGGCGGTTATTCATATCCATATGGTTATAGCGTTGGCTGTAGGCCATGGCGTCAGAGCTAAAGAGCCAGCGTGTAGCTTTCTTTTTTTTTTTTTTCCTTTCATTCTGGCTGGGTGCGTGTCAATTCCAGAGGCGGGATGTGATGATGACGATGTCGCGATACGACCAAGACGGCCGAGTCGACACGACAAGTGCCAACAAACCAAAAGGCACAAAAAGAGAAAGGGTAAAAAAAACAAGGGACAAAAAAAATCCACAGAAAGAGACGGGAGAATACGGGGGGGGGGGTGAGAGGGGGGGGGAAATGGGAAAATTCAATCCGGCGGTCTCAGACCCCTCTTGTGATAGAGAGGAACGCAGTCGAGGCTCGGGGGCGCCACCGACTGGTGCGGGCTTCATTCCGGGGACAAGGGCCTGGTGACGTCGTCATCTTTCGTTTTTTTTGGGGGGGGGGGGATCGGT
>LAZP02000232.1:0-28877 GCA_001272575.2 Ophiocordyceps unilateralis | reverse complement strand
GCCAAGATATATACCTCGATCGAGGCGGCCGTCGGCGCTCCCGGATCCGTCGAGGCGGGCCTCGGGCCGGCGAATCACGCCTGCGTGGCACATGCATCCATAACCCGCATCACGACGTGAGAGAGTGCGCGCGCATGTCTCGTAGGCACATGCTTTCCCTCCAATGTATTCATTGAAAGGCCGGCTTACCGTTTATGTCTATCCATCAGCGCGATATCATATTGTGAGCAGATGTGATTACAAAGTTATACTGGTTGACGCACGCGTACGGAGAGAATTCAAGGCGCCCCCCCCCCCGTTCCCCCCTTGCGAGGAATGCGTCACCCGTCGATAAGCCATGCTGCCGTCACGCAGTCGACCCGCCGTCACCGCCTCCCCCTCCCGAGACCTCCCTCTCCAACAGCCCTGCCGTGCAACGCCGGCCATCAAGGCTTCCGGTGGGGGAGGAAAGAAGACTGCAAGTCTCATCACCGTCGTGGCAAGACGGGCACACTCCCATGAAGAGAAACCGAGGAGCGTGATACACAAAAGGGTTTAATGTTGTTTGTATGACGGTGCCACTCAGCCGTGATGCCCAAGGGAGGCCCTGGGGATATATGATATATATATGACGGACCACGTTGCACGCGCCCTCTCTTTGTCGCGGTGGTCGGCGAGCTCGGGCTCTACTGGGCGCGTGAGTCGAACGGACACGTGCGTCTGCGGCGGCGGCGGGCACGGAACTCGGGAGCGGTGGAGCGCGGCGGCTCGGACGGATGGCGGCCCCGCATTTGTCGCGCCGTCGTGGATGAGTCCTCGGCGTGAGTCATCCGGAGTCGTCGACTCCGAGCTGAGTCACGACTTGACACCTCGAACTTTCCTCGACGTCAAGCTTCAACGACTCCCTTCACAACGGTTCTTTGTCAAGCTGCTTTGTACGACAAGGACTCTCTGCATAATCAGCTTCCACGCACACAACTCATCACCAACCCATGATAGCCCTCAAGACGTCGCCCGACGGCTCGCCGCGTCCCCGCAGTCAGGCTGTCGCCTCGCCCTCGCCCTCACGCGTCGTCTCCCGGCCCGTGGCCGATTCGCAGACCCAGGACCCGCGCGCCTATCAGCTCGAGCAGCTGCGAAAGCGCCACTCCCCTGACGAGGCCACTGCCGACGATGGCGCCGCTGAACTCGCCTTCAAGCTGCGACCTTCGGATCCCGACTTTCCGTTCGAGCTGGCCTACCTTGACTGCCGATTGCGCGTTCCGAAGGCTTACCCGGATGAGCGGCCCGAGCTGCGCGTTGCGAACCGGAACATGCCCCGCGGCTTCGCCATCAATGTTGAGCGTGGCTGGGACAGGCTTGCCCGTGAGCGTGAGGGCTCCACGCTACTAGCCCTAGTCAATGCCCTGGATAGGCATCTGGAGAAGTTCCTGTCGGAGCAAAAGGCCGACACGGTTACGCTCGTCACCTTCAAAGACACCAGGCATCTTGACGCCGCGCAGTCTGTGCCAGAGACGGCCACACCGGAGCCCGAGCCCGAGCCAACACCCGCGCCGAGACTTCCCATTGCAGAGAGAGTCTACACGAAAGAGCAGATGACGGCCGCCAAGGCGCGGCGAGCCCTTGAGGTGCGACAGCTCGAGGCGCGCATGGGTAGATTGCCCGGTTTCCGCCGGTCTGCCGACGGAGTCGTCTTCACCTTGCCCATCGAGCCGAAACGGAGAGGCGAGCTTACTCCCGGTCTGCGGTCCGTGTGCACGCTTCACCTGATCGTGCCCTTGCTCTACCCGCTTCAGCATCCGCGGGTACAGCTCAACGAGGCGGATGCAGCCGACGCGGAGGCGGTGGAGGAACTGTTCGCGCAAAGAGCGGCCTCGCAGGAGCTACTATCGCTCACAGGCCATCTGAACTATCTCACGCTCAATCTCGGTAACCTGGAGAGGCAAGCCCGGGCTTCCAAAGCCGAGGCTGAGGCCGAAAAGCGGGTGGTGCACCTAGTGCCAGAAGGGGCATGTCCCAGCGAAGCACCTGCGCCGGGGGGCAAGGGTCACATCCAAGTCATTCCCCGCCCACCCGAATGGACTGTGGACGGATCGGGCGAGAGCTGTACGGAGTCGTGCGAGGAGGACGAGATGTCGGACTTGGAAGGGCCAGACAAAGAAGGGACAGAGCAAGGTAGCGGCGTGCCGCGAGAATGGCCCGAAAGGGGCACGCTGATGACACTGCCCTCGGTCGAGCTGCAAGGGATCGAGCTGCTAGAGATCCGCACGCTCAGCGTCCGCGTCAAATGCGACCGGTGCCGGACGGCGAACGAGATGACGGGCCTCAGGCCAGGAGCGGAGACGACGTCGGGCTGCAGCAAGTGCACGGCGGTGCTGAGAGCGACCTTTAGCCCGCAGCTGGTGCACGCGAACTCAAACAGAGCCGGGTGGATCGAGGTGACGGGCGGCAAGGCGACGGAGCTACTGCCGAGCACCTTTGCGCCCACATGCAGCCGGTGTTCGACGACGAGCGCGGGCTTGGTGTCGGTACCCGGCGAGCGGGTGACCAACGTGTGCCGCGAGTGCCACGGAAAATTCACCTTTGTCGTCGGCCAAGTGCGCTTCCTGCAGCCGGCGGCGGTGGGGTTAGACACCAACCAGGGGCCGGGACCGGGGACGGCGGCGGGGCGGCGTCGGGCCGAGGCGGCGCGTCTGGGGCTCCGTGTCGGCGAGGAATTGCCGGGGCGGGGCGCATGCGGACATTACCGCAAATCGCACCGCTGGTTCCGCTTCTCGTGCTGCGGGCGAGTGCACGCCTGCGACCGATGTCATGACGAGGCCGAGGACCACGTCAACGAATGGGCAAACCGCATGATTTGCGGTTGGTGCAGCCGCGAGCAAAGATATGCCGTCGAGGCATGTGGCTTCTGCGGACGGGCTGTCATCGGCAGGCGGGGGAAGGGCGCCTTCTGGGAGGGGGGCAAGGGCACGCGGGATCGGCGGACGATGAGCAGAAAAGACCCGCGCAAGTACAAGAAGGAGGGAAGTGGGACACAGTAATGAAAAGGCCGCCCATCGCGGGCAACCTCAGGGCCAAAGGAGTTGTTTAGCAATTGCAATGCATGACTTCCGTAAAAACGGTGACTGCATTCGGACGAAGCCGTTTCAGGGGCGGTGTGATGCTTCGAAGCGGGAGAGGAGGAGCCCGTTCAGCCACAGAGAATGTGATAAAAATAATATACCCGTTGGCGTCAGACTAGTTGGTGCCCAGGGGCGGCCCCCTACAGCCTTGGGCGAACAGCTGTTCCCCGCGTGACGCGCCTCAGCCCGCCCCATGGGCGGCTGATGACGGGAGCCTCACCGCGGGCATGGGCCATCCCTACGTCCCGGCTTGAGATTTCTCTGGTTGTTGGGAACGGGGCTCCGGCTTGTTGGGCTTCTATTTTCCCTCATTTGTTTTTATGTGACATACGTTTCTGCAAATTAGGGGGGGGGGGGGGTTTTTTTTTGTTGTTTTTTTTTTGTTTTTTTTTATGTGGTATAATGTTTGATGTGGGTGGGTGGGGTTTGGGTTTTCTTTTCGCGACAGGCACGCGAGACGAAGAGACCCAACAGGGTCGAATTGTGGTTCGAATGTCACGCGCACAAGGACTTTCCTTTTCTTCAGATGTCTATTTTTTTTATTGTTTGTTTTGCTGCTCGCAAAGAAAGTCATGATTGGTAAGATGGGGAGGGTGGGTTGGCACAATGGTGACTCCGCGACAGGCTTTGTTTGCCGTGCTGACGGTCTCTACTGTAAATTTCGAGTTAAATAGTGTGCTGCGGCTGCCGTGGTTGTTGGAGAAGGGGGCGATGATGTAAGAAACGGATTTGCTCGTACATAGCAAAAATGGCTTTTTAAGGAGAGAGAAAAAGAAAAGAAAATTGGGAACAAAAAAATTTACTAGAAAATAGTTAAAAGACGAGATGAAAATAGAATTAAATGTCTGCCCGTCTCCTAGAGACCCCCCCTTCCTAGTCGACTTCGAATTCCCTGCATCCCCGTCCCGGGAGTGAGCTTCCGGTGCTTGGTTAGGGGGGGGGTTCCCGGCAAAGAGGAGTGCGTAAGCGTTTATTTTTTTCTGAAAAAAAAAAAAAAAGAAAAAGAAAAAAAATTGATCAATGCTGGTAAAAGAAAACATGAAATAGTACAGCCGCACAAATAGCTGCCTTTACATCACTAAATACTAGGTAATTCGGGGGTGGACGGGGTAGCGAGGGGAGGCATGAACTGTTTGCTGCTATCATTCACCGCTCCGCGCAGCCCAATGGGGGAAAACGGCCGTCGCTTCCTTGAGGATTTTGCCTAGCCTAGTCGCGTTGGCCGGACTTGGGCCGAGCGAGATGAACGAATCTCTACTCGTCCACGACTCGGCAAATTAGCCAACGAAAAAAAAAAAATTTGTGAAAAAAAAAAAAAAAAGGGGGGGGGGGGTGGCAAGGGTTTAACCGAGGACAGACGTTTGCGGTGTGGGTGATGGCCGCTTTGGGATAACGCTGGTTGTTCGAGAGGTCTAGGCGAGACGCCCCTTTCGCCTCGTTCCGTTGGAATGTCGGGAAGGGGACGGATTGCTTCAGCGAGGACGCCGAGGCTGTGGCGTATCAGCGGAGGGAGAGAGTTGTTAGTCGTTCCACTATAGCTACGTACGCCTTATTCATTCTGCATTCATCGAAGTGAGAGTTGGGACAGTTTATTAATAGACTTTGATTTGCGAGGCCATGATGGCGTAGTATCTTTTCTTTTGCCTCTACCTTGATTGGCATGTGAGTGTTCTTGTGTATACCTACTGTATGAGAGGAATGAGAAGCTGGGCGTCAAGTTGTAGTCGGAGTGAGTCAAGCCTGAATCTCCGACTCAGCCCACTTCACAGCGGCCACTGGCTTCCTGTCCTTTGCATTCTCGCGCTTGACGCGACAGGTGATGCCAACGCCATCATCCCAGATGAAGCGCCAGAGAGCGTAGGACCAACTATGATGACAGGGAAGGTCCCGATAGAAGTCGTCAGCGATGGCTCGCAAGGCGGGAAGACGAGACCAGGGAATAGCTGGAAAGTCGTGATGTTCATTGTGCAGGCCGACATTGTAGGTGAGCCAATTTAGAGGGCCATAGTAAGAAAAGGTCTCCGGTACGGGGCAGGTAGCTACAGCACCGTTTTTTCCCCCATCGTTGCTGCGCTGGATATGAGAGACGAGATCATAGACGTAATGCTCAGCGATGAAATGCGCAGCAAGCGGGTGCAAGCTACCAGCGAGAAAGGACGAGAGAACGAGATAAGCAAGAGCAGTAGGGGAAAAGAGTCGAACGAGGATGATGTCGAAAGCCACCTGGACGACGACGTTGAAAGCGTGCAACCAGGTAAAAGGAACGCGGTAGACGGCCATAGGACGGATGGCGTAAAAGAATATCTGAAAGGTGCAGAAGAAGGCCTTGCCGAGTAGGGAGTCGAGAAGAACTGCCTCGAGCGCGGTGGGTAGATCCGTATCGACGCCGTCGACACCAAGAGACTTGTGATGTGTGAGGTGATATGGCTAAAAGCGAGTCAGTCAATACACATGAGAACCAAAACGATCAAAAGAACGTACGCGAAACGAAGCACTATACGGCACGCCGATGGGCAAGTTCGCAAAAACGGCAAAAAGCCTATTCGCCAAAGGCTTCCGAAACGCCAAATTATGCGAAATCTCATGGATGGCCAGAAAAAGGTTTTGATTCGCGCTCGCTCCAATCACATACGCAACCAACCAAAAGCGCAACGACCAAAACGTCGTGTCGGAGAGGAGCCATGCGACCATGATCTGAAGGGTAACGACGGCGGCGACAAGGTATTTTGTCATAGGCTCGGGACCGCATAGCTTGGTGACCTGATAAGAGGTTGTGTGTTAGGCGTAGAGTTTAAGGCTGAGACCGGGGCGGGGAGGCTGACCTCGGGGTGGGCTTTGATGATGGCGAGGCGGCGTGTTCGGTGTGGCTCTTCGGTGTAGGTCCAGAAGAAGTCATGCTCGGGCGTCGTGCCTGCGGTGATAGGCTTCGTGAACATGATGGATAGGAGAGGAAAGGAAGATACCAGCCGCGGGCTGAATCTATTCTTTCTCTATCGCATGGTGGCGAGGAAGCGCCAAACTTCATGGAGGGAGATTGGTCGTGGCGTGGCTTAACTACGTATCCTGGTGGGATGTGTTCCGTGTCGGCTGTTTGGTTTTTCCGGTGTCGCTCGACTATAGGTATCACGTGCACCGCCATTCTCGTCCCCCGGCATGATGGAATTTCCCGTCTTCTAACAGATGGAAGTGAGCCGACGAAAATGACGAGGCCTGAAAGCCCTCAAGCGCCACTTCGCCAAGTAGCACGACAATAGGTCGAGCCATCTGATGCAGGGCCATCTGCCCTCGGGCTTGGTCATGCTTGCTATCTGCGACTCCCCGTTGCCGAGCCGGAGAATCGTATACCCAACCCTGGCTTGGTCGCAGAAGCGTGCAAGAATGCCTCAACGGCGCATATCCAAACTTTCATCAGAGCCTCGGCTCTGTCATGGCCGGATACTCGCGGCTCGGCATGTCGGACGCCCTGTCATCGGACAGACAAGAATCTGGGCCATCCTACCTGGATGAATGAGAGTCCCGTTCCGCTCGCGGCTGAAGTGACAAGCGGCCCGTCTGGCGACAAGAGAACAATGTCCGTCCCCGGGGCCAAAACCAGGGTCTGATCTGCTCCGCGGCATAGAGTGCATGGAGCTGCCCGTCGCTCAAACAAAAGAGCAAACGATAGTCTCATCCCGCTCCAGCCCACAAGGAAAACAATGAATAAACAAAAAAATTCGTATATGTACCCATGAGACAAACGACGCCCTCAGACGCCGTTGCTCTTGCAGGAAAAGACGCCACCGACCTCGCCGGCACGGAAAGCGTCAGCGATTCCCTGGACGCTGGCGTAGGTGCCGACGGTGAGGAAGAAGAGGCCAGTGAGGATGATGACGACGTTGAGACCTATGGAAAACATGTCTGCCAAGGGCCGACGGCGGAACCCGGCGGCGAGATCGGCGTTACGCATGCGGAAGTAGGCGACGCCCCAGAAGATGAAGCCGAACCAGCTGTCGAAGAGGGATGACATGACAGACAGTACTGTGGAGGTGAGCCGGAGAAGATGGGACGACAGCAAAGGGGAGAGACAACTTACGGGACGAGAAGAAGGGAATCAGCTGGGAAATCAAAAAGGCCATGATCCAGGTGCACAGCAGGATGCCACCCCAGCATGCCCAGCCGACGACGGTGTGGTCGTTAAGGTGTCGCGAGCCGCGAAAGACGCGAAAGAAGACGAAGCGAGCCGTGACAGAAGCGTACAGGCAGCCGAGAAAGATGATGGTAGGGATCATGAAGGAAAAGGACACCTTCTTGTAGAGGTCTTCGAGAGAGCCAAAAGCCGGAGACTTGACGTATTGGTTCCCGGTATAGACGTAGATGACGGCGCCGACAATGCTAAAGGTGATGATTTCCGCCACGGTGCAAGCCCAGAGAGACTTGGGGAACTCGCTGAGAACAAGGTCAGCGGGCTTCTTGAACTCGGCATCTCAACAAACGAATTGCTCACCGTGGGTCACGCATCTCGGCGATGAAGCTGGGCAGGGTAATCTGCCCGATAAAGGTGTAGCTGATGTTGAGAAAGGCAGCCATGCCCTGAACAAAGGTGGTGCTATGGACCGGCAACGCAGTCCATCGCGGCATACCCTTTGCCGGATCGTACCCCGCAGGCTGAGGCTGGACAGCAGCAAAGACGGTCGCTAGGATGACAGCCACAAAGGTGAAGAAGGCGGCGGCGGTGCCCAGCTTAGACAGCATGCTGAATGTGCGCGGTAACGAAGCGAGCCAGCAGACGATGGTGACGACGAGAGAAAACTGAACGGTTCGACAGCCAGTAATGATACGCGACTCGGTCATGGTGTTGAGATATTCTGCTCCGACGAGGACGTGTAAACCCTGGATAAAAGTGTTGTTCAGAACGAACATGATGGCTGTGGCCCACCAAGCCCAAGGTTTTTGCCAAAACAACATCTGACCGAGATCACAAACGTCCCGAACTTCAGGATGCCTCAAGCAAAGCTGCCACAAGACCAAGCTAGTGTAAAGAACGACAGCAGCGATGACAACGGTAAGAATCAAACCCGGCACAAGTCCTAGGAAACTATATGACCAAGGAAAGCTCATAATGGCCAAACAGATATACTCGCTGAATAGTAAGGCCGCCGTCTTCTGCCAGCTGCAGGTACGATATTGAATCGATCGACCGGTTTCGGAAGCGAGTTGTCTGTTGACGATTGCGTTACTCGCGTCGTTATCGACGTCGTCGTCTGATGATGAGCCTGCTGCTGCTGCCGCTGCTGCCGCTGCTGCGTTCTCGTCCTTGAGCCATTCTGGTAATGCCGTGATTCGTGGTCCGATGGTGACTCCTGCGCCGCCTAGGACGCAGGCTCCTACCATGGCGCGACGCCGGCCTCGGCGTGGAGGCGTGAGCGGGGGCGGTGAGGTTGATGAGGTTCCGCTGAAGGTGCGGGATGCTGTTGTCTGTTGTTGTCCGGGAGGGTTTGGCCCCAAGGGCTTCTCTGGGGCGGAAGGTTGTCGGTCCATGATTTGGGGCGGTCGTTGCCTTCTGACGATGCTGTCTAAATGATGTTTTTTTTTTGGGGGGGGGAATAGGTGGAAGGGGTGTTGTTATTATCAGTGGTCGAGAAGGCGTAGTCGTCTGAGTCGGAGTCGAATCTTGTCGTCGTCGTAGTATCAATGTGTCAATCGAGCCTTCAACTTCAACCGCCCATCTTTCTTCCTTCACTCTCCTCTTTCCAATGACGCAGCAATGCAGCAACAATAAGCTGAGCCGATGGCGCAATTCCCCTCTCCTCTCCAGCAAGGCAACGAATACAAGGACATGGGGGAGGAAAAAAAAAGCCTACCGCCTTTCATCACGTGAGGCCGCATCCGAGACAACCCAACATCCCATGCCTGCCTCTTCTCGAGCTAGCCTCGACGCGCGCATGCAGCAGTCTGCCCCGAGCTGCGCGAATCGCCGCCTTTCTTCGCTCATGGCGCTTACATCCAACTGTGTGGAACCGCGGTAGGGCCTCACGCCGGTCAAAGTGAATAGGTAGGTAGCGAGTGGGAAAAAAAGTAATAAAGTTGATATGCCTTTGTCGAGATTCATCCAAGGGAGAGACAAAGTTAATGATGCCACCCTCACCTATCCCCCTTGTCCGTCGGTCGGCACAAGCCACCCCCACACACGCATGTGCCCAGACGCGCGGTTCCGCCAGCACAAGTCGGGCCCACGGTCTGCCCCTTGGGTCAGTTCGTAGCGATTCCCTTCTTCCTCAGGCGGCACATCCCATCCACCATCAATCGTTCATTCATCGAAACGGATTCTAGAGGTTAGAAACCAAACCGACGTTCCAGACTCTTCCCGCGCCAAAACACTGACAGCGCTATCCCAAACGTAAAACAAAACAATCACAACCGCGACCTGTCTCATTCCGTAGCTGCCCGCCTGTCTCACTCATCATCCCCACTCTGCACACAGCCTTTGTCTCCGTCTTCGCCCCTCCTTCCGGCTCTTGTAGAAAAGGCTCTGTTGTACAAATCCTCAACTCCCATCGCAGCAGTGGCGTGACATGTAACATCTGTCTTCAGTCTGCTCCTCGTGCGGCCTCACCCTACCCAGCGGCGAGTGCGTGACATTGCATCGCGAGATCGATGGTTGCCACCTTATCAAGCACGTATATCCAGCATCAGCTGTCACCATTCTGTTCTCTTATCGCGCTGGATGCCTTCCATCGCTGCAGAAAGCCGTCCTCGTTGGCTGACATGCCCCTGGATTTGCGCCGCAGTGCATGGAAATAACAAGTCATCATTACAAAACAACTCTCTTTTCCCTAGCGAATCCTTTCCAATGTCCTCCAAGTAGAGTCCCATCGTCGTATGTTGACTAAAAGAGTGTCTCTTCGGCGCAGTATAGGTAACAGCTTCAGAATCTGCACGAAAAGCACTGATCTCGACACTTGCGAGAGGGAAAACAGCGTCAGCACGGCTATCTAGCATTTCACTCATAATCCAAGGTTATAGCTTCCGCCGCATAGTTCCGGGTGCTGAACAGGCCAACCCCTTAAGGACCCGTGCGTCTCTGCCGGCGAGTTGGACGTTCGGTCTATAACGGGTTTCAAACTCCAGTCTTTCGTGTTATTATTGTAATATTATCCACCTAGTTAGGTCACAGCTGCTCCCAAGCCCTGAGCTGGGTAGGACTCCTTACAAGGCTATGAGCTCAGCGTTTTCACGCACTGGCACACGATTAAAACTGTTCAGCCAGCCGCGGGCATACTGAGGCCGCTAGGTAGACCCCATCGCATGTCGTCAATGTTCGGCCGAGCCTGACAGTACTGCGAAAAAACCGCTATGTGGGACGCATCTATGCACACTCGTCGCCGCATACTCAAAGACACTCATCGGAGTCGTCGCTGTCGTTCATCTGCACGCACATTGTATCTGAAGGAGACGCACAAGTGCATGCGCAGACGAGTTGGCAGCATTGTCGCAGATGAAGGACCCTATAGTCGTCGCAGGTCCGAACTCGTCACATATCTTCTTATAGTCTGGTGATCACAAAACACAAAAGAGATAGCAACAACCGAGGTATGGCAGAGGGAGTGGAGTGCAAGGCTCCAGCATAAGATGAGAGTATGTATCTTGAATATATACGAATCAACCGGTAAGACTCTCTTGGAAATCTCCCTCATCATACCGCACGGCGGATTGACCAACAGCAAACCCGTGGTTCACAAGGGCACAGGAAGATGATCGTGTGTGGTTCGGAAGAACATCGGTTCCAGACGGGGCGCTCCGGGCACTGCCCAAATCAAGCACGCAAACTGCACCGCGCGGCGTCTGCATATTCAGGGAGAATGTAAAGCGGAGGTTGTAAATGTAAAAATCCGAACTGCGACGCAAACGACGCCGCCACGCCGCCGCGCCCGAATCGACACAACAAGGACTCAGGTAGTAAGAGCGAGGTGAAGGAGGAGAAAGAAGGAACCTTCTAGCTGGAGAGGCAGACGAGCCGGCCGGCTACCATCTTGGGACCTCCGCCTCGTTTCAGTCCCGAGATGTAGGTGATTGGGTGCCCCACTGACACGCGAATATGAAGTCACGGTGGAATGTGGTTTATGTAATCAATTAGCAAGCTCACTCACTCACTCAAGAACCTGGGCGAGCTGCATGGTGCAGGGTAGTCTACAGGATGACAGCCAACGACTAGACGGATTCCCGCTGTGGCGCGAGAGGCCCACGTGTGACAAGGAAGGGAAGGCAATGACAGGTTCTGTTACGGTCGTAGCCTTGGTCTTCTTCAACCGCTATCGTGCATTTCATCGCGCCTACTTGCTATTCGCACCCGACTGCAATAACCCCTGCGTGTGCCGATAGCAGCGATAAGCCACCGCTCCGACCACTCCACGAATGTCTCTCGCAGCCAAAGCCAAAGCCAACCATCCCTCACTCATCGCCAGCAGTCCACGTCCCATGTCATTCCCAGGGTTTCAGTCTTTGCAACCTCCAGGCGTGCGCTGCGCTCAGCATCTCTTATAGCCTGCGAGTCCATACCACGTCGACCGGCGCCCCAACGAGTCCGTCCGGCGTCCAGGCAAGCTGTCCTGAGAAGACGCGCGCCGCTCTCGACACTTTGTGTCTGTCACGCGAACCTCGGCCTAAAACCCGCTGCTGATCTATTCTCCGTCCCTCTCGGCCTCCTTCTCGCCATTCCATCTTCTCCTGCCAGTTCCCATCACCGCACCGATGTGGTGGCTATTCAGCGTCCTGCTCGGCTTCGTCTTCCTCCTCAGCATCGTCCTTTCCATCCCCGTCGCCTTCGATGTCGGCGGTCGCGACAGCGGGCTGGCTTACAGCCTGTCGCTCTTCATCTACTACCTCGCCTATTCGGCCATCCGCATCGCCACCTCGGATGGGTCTCGCTTCGGACGGTCCGTGTCGGCAGCCCTGCGCCTGTCGCAATGGATCGTTATCCCGGCGCTGATGATCTGGGCTCTCGGCCAGTTTGCCGTCGACGCGGGGAGCACCGACTGGGTAGAGAGGACTGTCGGCGGCGTCTTTCGCTCCAAAAGCACCACCTGGACTGGTTGGCTGTTTGGCAAGGACGGTGTACTGGAGACGGTCATGCTGGGCATATGGGACAGCTGCCTCAAGTATTCGGGGCCCATGTTCCAACTGATCGAAGGCTTTTGCACCCTGCTGGTCATCCAGGCCGCAGGGCAAATTACCCGCTGGCTCGTCAACCGGGGGAGGAGTGACACCTGGCTGGTGAGCGGTGCCATACATGCTCCCTCTTGATACTTCTTTCAAAACTGATAGCACGCAGATTATCCTCCTCGCTCTATCAGGCTCCATTATGGCCAGCTCCATATATTTCCTGTGGCGCGTCATTCAATTCCCACAGATTGGCAATCTGGACGCCACCCTCATCGGCATCGCCATGACGACGGCCATCTTCCTCTGCGCCTACGGAATCGGCAGCGGCCGAGGCAACCCGGTCGAGAGCTCACTATTGTTTGCCTACGTCGTCCTCTGCATCTACCAGATTTTTACCGACTACCAACCGTCGGACGGAACCGGGCAGGCCGACGACCAGGCTGCGGCGCAGCCGGACATTCCGCCGCTGCCGCCCATCATCATGGCGTCATACTCGACGCTACTGCACATGGTCGGCTCGCTGCCCTCGGCGCTACACTCGTCCCTGGCGCTGTTGTACGCGGCCTTTCAGACGATCACGCCGTCGGTCATCATCTCGCTCATGTACCGGCTCCTCGTCTTCTACTCGGCCACGCGCATCATCCCCTCGGTGCGGGACCTGGGCGCCCGGGCGCTGACGCATGAGCCGGACTTTGAGGACTCGGAGACGGCCAACAAGGTGCTGGGCCTCCTGAGCTGGTTCTCGCCGTCGATCCTGGTGGCTGTCTACACGAGCCTGCTTCTGCAGCACTTTTCGACAAACGACGGACCCGACGGCTGGACGCTCCGTGGCGGCGACGTCGGCGGTAGCACGTGGCGCTGGATCAACGTCGGCCTGACCATGTTTCTCTACGGCATCGAGCTCTATCTTATCGACGAGCAGGAACACTGGAAGGCGGATTGAGTTGTGTAGACGGCGACGACGACGACGACGACGACATGACGGCGGAGGCAGGAGGAGGAAGGGGGCCTCGTTTACGGCATATGTAGTTTACAGCGCTCTGGCTCGCTGGCTTCCGAGGAGGGGGGCGTCACGGGCATGGGAAAGGGACGCGTTGAGACCACTGGTCGGGACGTCGGCCGCGAGCGGATTCAGCAAGGCGCGGGCTGGCGTTGGGTAGGCAGCATATCTTAGTGTCTTGAAAGCATGGCGATACTGGTCCATAGCTGACTTACTGTTTGGGTCAATGAGAGGGTAGATTCCAAGTGTAAGTGTCGTACGTACGGACAAGAAGGCAAATGCAGCCACTGGATAGGTGTCTATGGCAGACAGAGGCCAGAGGCATACTACTACTAGAGTATGCGCAGCAGTGGCAGGGAAGCGGAAACCGAAGGAAGAGAGCGCCGCGTTAAGCGTGGGAACCAGTGTCGGAAGCCCAAGGCCTCGGCGCCTCATCCACCAACATCTCCTCCTCTCCCTGGCCAACCGTGACAAGTCCGCCCCTATGCCGTGCGGCGTGGGGAAAAACGCCCTGCCAAACATGCCAAGGATTCCTCTGACGACGCTTAGCAGCAAGAACAAGACGACGTCCATGAGGATCAAGCGCCCAGAGATGCAGAGCCTCGGCGACAGCGTCATCATGAGCCTTCGTTATCGTCGGAGGATCGATGCCAATATACTGAACGCGCGGTAGCCCGATAGCGGCGCAATGTGCTTCCAGACGGGGTTGCTTGAAAGCGTGCGATATAATGGTAACCGAGGTCGGCCAGGTTTGGAAATTGGTGTGGAAGAGGGTTAGGCTGAAGAGAATGTTGTGGTATGAATCTAGGGCGCGCTCTTCCAGGAGGATGGGGATGCTGGGGTCAGTGGTTTGCATCAAGTTCGCGTAGCTTTTTGCTTCGGAGAGATTCGTCTCGGGACGAGTTGGACCTCTATCCAATGTGAATTAGTTTCATCGGCTCATCATCCTCCTCATCATCATTCATGACAGCAATAATAAGCATAATAATAATGATGATGATAATGACAATAAACCCACCCGGAAAAAACGAGAACAGCGTCCTCGTCATCCCTCAAACACCGCACACCCGCCTCAGCATGCGCCACAAAAGTAGCCGTCTCCCCGCGCTGAAAAGCAGCGAGTAGCCATTCTGACTCGTCCGAGCCGGAGGACGGACCGCCGAGCCAGATGCCGTGACAGCAAACGATGATGAGGTGCGAAGGAGGCATTTTTTCTTCTTCTTCTTTCCCTTCCCTTTCTTCCTTCTATGTGCGTTGTGTGGTGTTTCTTTGGTTACAAATCTATCTGTCGGTGTGGGGGGGGGGGGGGAAGACCCTGGATATCTTCTATTGTACAAAGTATTCCACACGGGGCTTCCATTGAAGCCGCAATGCCCTCAGTAGGTAGGTAGGGTATTCAGAACCGCCCAAAAAAAAACAAACAGCCCGCTTCTCATCACGAGCTTCAAGACCGTCAAAACTCCCTCTAGCTGACTCGCTTCGCCACAATATGAGAAGTCCCGCCTTTGAAAACCCATCGCCCTAATCCCCCTCTCTTTTCTGCGCACGCCTCTCCGTTTTCGCCGTCCTTTCTTTCCTGTCCCTGGCTTCCATCTCCGACTCCTTCAGGCTTCTTAAAGGCGCCTTCCACTTCTTGCTCGTGTAAGAATCATTCAACGGTGAAGGAGTAATGTCGGGCGTTAGATCCGTTTCCTTCATTCGTCGTCTCTCCGCCTTCTCCTCTGCCCCAATCTTCCGCATCCGCCACTCTCTCGCTCGGTGTTCCTGCTCAAGGTCCAGGATGGGCTTCCGCTCCGGTTCCAGTTGCGGTTCCGGCGTCGGAGCCTGACCCAGCCTAAAGAGTAGCCCGTGCTTATGCAGTATGGACGTCACCGGCCTCTTGCGCTTCTTCTGCTGTTTAACAAAAATGCGCTCGTAGCTGGCGAATTTCATGTTTGGATCAGGCAGGTGTCCGCGGACGCGGACCATGGCCTTGTTGTAAGCGTGTAGATGTTCATGCTGCTTACTCTGCAGAGCCTTGATGGCACTGTCCAGACTATCGGTCATCGCGCCCTTCTTGTCCTTGAGTATGCTCGCGATGGCGGCCTTATATCCCTCTGCCTGTTTCTTGTGGTACGCCGCCGCCCGCTGCGCTATGCTGACCTCTTCCGGCACCTCTTCCGACTCCGGCTTGCCACCGTCTCCGACATTACGGAAGACGGGGCTGCGGCGCGGGGAGAGGTATCCGTGCCGTCTAGCCCGTTTGAACTCGCTCTTCTCGTCGGACGTCAGCGCCCGCTCCTGCGCCAATCGGGTGTAGTGCCACAGCTGGGAAGGCCCTGGCCGCATCATACCAATCTTACGCTGCGGCTCGACCCCCTCGAGCTTGTACAGGTCGCGGATCATGTACAGGCTGCCGGTGACGACGATGGGGCCGCCTTCGGCCTTGGCGCACGCCCACTTCACCCCGGCGCTGATGCTCGGACGACCGTCGTACAGCTGGCGGGAGCTGTCGCGCAAGAGGGTCCGGGCGATGTCGCGACCGAGGTCAGCCGGCGCCGGTGGCGGGTCGCCGTCCTGTGCCGTGTACTCGACAAAGGCTAGGTTGTCTTGCGGCTGGAGGAGCGTCTCGATGATGTTGCCAAAGGGCTTGGTCTTGCTCGACGACATGGCCATGACCCACGTCACCGGCTCGTCTCCCCGCCGCACGCCGCCGCCATTGACGTGCGCGGCCAGAGTCTCGACGCCCAGCATGTTGTGTGCCCCGTCCACCAGGATGGGCCGCGATGGGAGGCCGCCCGTCAGGCCCGTCACCTTGATGATTTCTTTCCGACCCGGCAAAAAGGGCTCGGTTGGGATGAGCTTGTTGACGTCGAGCTTGAGGTTGGGGAAGAGCTTTTGAAAGGCCAAGACGGCACACTTGAGGTTCTGCTCCTCGTAGGGCTCGAGCCGAAAGCGATCCCTGTCGAGGTCGGCGAGGAGCGGTTCCGCCTTGGATGATAGCGTAATCTGCGTGCCCACGACGCGAGCCCGCTCAGACAGGACGCGCAGCACCGAATCTGGGTTGGTGTGGTCGACGATGCACGGCACTGACTGACGCATGATGCCGGCCTTGACCTTTGCAATCTCCTCGATGGTGCCGCCCAGATACTCCTGGTGGTCGAGGCCGATGCGGGAGATGACGGTGACGGCCTTTTCGCGCATAGCATTTGTGGCATCCGTCGCGCCGCCCATGCCGACCTCGACGATGCCATACTTGACATGCATCTTGTCAAAGACGCGAAAGGCGGTGGCCGTCTGGAGCTCAAATGGCGTCAATTCGTCGTCGCCCTCGGCCTTGGAAAAGGTCCATCCGGAGGCCACTCTTCGGTAGGCGGCGCGAGCGCCTTCCGCTTCTATCTCGTACATGCGACTGTTGGCGTATCGGCCGTTGATGAGGACACCGTTATACGGCTCCGGCATGGCGGGCGAGATGAAGACTCCATGGCTCATGCCGGCTCGGCGCAGCATGCCGGCCAGCAGCGTGCATATGGAGCCTTTTCCATTTGTGCCTCCGACGTGAATGCCGATCCAGTCCTGCCTGACCGGCACGATGTGGCGGATGCGCTCAAGCCCGAGTCGGATGTTGCGCCCCAACTTCTTGCTCTCCGGCAACACGGAGCGGATGCGGGCGAGCGCTCGCTTGAGATCTTTAGAAGTAGGAGGCATAGCGACGGGAGCATCGATTGACGCCCGTCACCAGAGGCCGTCGGTCCGGCGCGCGGAGGAAGTGCGTGTATAGTAAGGCCGAAAGCCGACGAGAGGCTCGTCGTCGCGAATAAATTTTGGCACCAGCCACAATTGGTGGCCGCCAGGCTTCCTGCTGCGCCACACCTCCTGCTCAAAGTAGCGGCGTTCGATGTACTCTTTTGACGCGCTGTCCCTCGGCCGAGGTCCTTATGCAGCGCGATCCCCGTCCCTCAGTCGCTGATCCACGTTAGTGAGGTACACCGATTGTGTCTTTCCCCGGGCCCGTCGATACCCTCCACCCCCCTTCCCCCCCCCCCTTCCCCCGGTCTTGAAACTGGGCTCCTGTTTTCTCTCCGTCTCAAAATCCGTCTTCCGCTTCCCGTCTCCACGAGGGTCCTCATCCCTTTGCCTCTCTGGCCTCGTCTCTCCCTGCTTCGGTCGGCCCCCAAGTTGGCCCCCTATCTCTAGTTGGCTTGTCCGCTGTGCCTGTGCCAATCGCCGCTCCTGATCGCCGGCACCGTCGCCGGCACGTGTCTTCGCGTTCGCGAAAACGGCCTGTCGGTCATCGCATCGCATCGCATCGCATTGCATCCTGCTGCATCGCCAACGCGGGGCGAGGCTCATCTTGGACTGAGCAAAGGGCATACCCGCTTCTTGCTTACGCGCCTCGCTCGCCACGAACGAGATTCATCATGGGCCTTCCGTTAGTTTTCCTCCTCAAGCCGTTTTCACCATTTGTCGCCTGTCTCGACGCGTCGCCAAGTTCTCAATCTTCTCTGCATCGTCTGCACTGCTTTCCTCTCGCCGTCTGCTAAATTTCATGATAGACTATTCGTCGCCTCTGTCGAGTCGGACCTTTCGTCCAAGTCCGCCACCAAGGGCGCCAACTCGTCGCCGAGTCGCTCCGGCATCCGTCGCCTAGGTCGACCCGATTCTCGCGAAAGGCGCGCCTCAGCTAGGGCCGCCGCCAGTGTCAGAATACATGGCGCCCACCCGCCGCGTCCTCCCCGCTCCAGCCATGATGGCCTCTTGCCGTGGGTTGAACAGCCGGGCGCGCTGGACCGCAACGCCTCGTCTCCGAGACCTCAGCCGCCAGACTCGCAGGTAACCAGAGACGATACGGTGCAGAGGATCGTGACGGAATCAAGCAACAGGGAGCTGTTTGAGGATCAGATGGCTGCCTTTTTCGGGACCGACTGGCGTGAGCGAAGTTCGAGGAACGCCGGCTCTCGGGATACAACTGAGCGCTTGGAAGCTCGCTCTTCCCAGCCGAGACGTGCTCACTTGGTCAGACGTATTGCCTCGGGTACCGGTTTGCACTGGCTGACGCTGCTTTAGTTGGCGCCGCATTCATCCCGCTTCGACGATAGTCGCACGCGCTCGCCTCGTGCCGGTTCGCCCCCGAACGACCGGGCGACGGGGACAAACATGCCGCCGGGGTCGTACTCGGCTGTCGCCATAATGACGCGCAACTCCGGACCTCGGTACAACGCGCGACTCTTGCGGGGCCCGCGAGATGGGCGGCGGCCCCCGCTGAGCCGCCACGCTCCCGGCCTCGACGGACTCGGGGACCGCAACAGGAGCCTCAGTCCCGAGGTGTGGGACACGCTCCTGTCTACCCTGACGCCCGACCCGCAGCCGCCCAGTGCAGGCTCCTCATTCTCGTCGGTGCCATCGTTTCCCCCCAACCGGTTGACGTCGGCGCCCGGCACCATGGACGAGGCCCCGGCGGACGCGCAGTGCGATTCAGGCGACCACTCGGACACGAGCATGGAGGAAGACGACGAGAATGCCGACGTGCGCCGACCGCAGCTGCGAGAGTCGCGCCGCCGCATCTCTCCCTTTAACCTGAGCGGCCCGACGTCAGCTGAAGAGGGCGCATCGTGGCCGTGGCTGCAGGATGGCAACCGCCCTACGACAACGGGCGAGCCGAACCGCACGAGAGGGGAAAACACGGACGGCGCTACGGCTCGCGGCTTGCCACTGGCCAGACTGCTCAACGGCAGCGCCGAGGCATGGGCGAGCCAGGGATCGGGCGAAGAGGCATCGGAGGAAGAGAGCGGCAGCTCGGGCCGACGACAGACGACAAACAACGGCGAGGGCTCGCTCTCTGGAGGAGCGACGGCGGCTACGCGGGCGGTGAGGCCTAGCGGTGAAGACGACTGGTCGGGGATGCAACGCATCGTGAGCAGCCTTGCGCGGCGCGAGGATATCCCGGATGAGTGGTGGGCTGAGGTTGGTCTTAGCCGGACGCTGCGTCGCGACTTTGCGCCCAATCAGCGGCCTTACTAGATGGACAAAGCTTTGAATGTTGCTTTGAGGTATGGGCGTGGCCAATGGCTTGTAATCATATATGGATAGGTACGTACGGGCGGTATCTACTCGTCCGAGAGAATACAGAGGTGAGCGGGCATTTCGCCTTTGGCCGCACCATGGACAATTCTCTGTTCCTATTTGGGTCTGGCAAGTGGCCGCTATGCCCGATGTATGGATCATACTGGCCATCTAGTTAGGGGAGGGAGAAAGGGGAGGGGGGCAAGGATAGATGTCGTCGCCGCCGTCACGATGGAGGCGTGGGTGGCGTGCGAGTGGGATGTAGGTAACTCGGATCTGGAATGCCTTGCAATTGCGGAGCACAGCAGCAGGCTGCAGGGGGGCGTTTCAGCCTCACCCCGGCCGCCAACCGCAGCGTGGATGGATGGTTCTCCAAGGCTACCATGCTGATCACTCGGAGGTATGTAGTCGATGTAGAAGATGAGGCCTTGGCTCGTCGTGGACTGTTTTTACATCACGTCACCCGAGAAGAGCATTTGGCTTCAGTCGCACCTTTGGCATTCCGTCATGCGTGTGGTTTTTCAGACACTATTCGCACACTCATCTCTAAACCTAGACCGCATCGCGCTTATCGCCTTCCCCAGATGCGTGCCAGTAGCATGCTCCTCCTCGTCGGCCAAATCAACTCTCGAACAAACCGCCTCTCTCCTCTCCGCCACCCACCCCCCTTTTCCCCCACGAAACGACAAGTACAGGCTACACGCCAGCCACGGTATGCTTGGCCGATGCTGAGCAGGTAACCGGTACCTTTTATCAGCTGAAGAGAGTTGGGAAGAGAGGGCCTTCCATCAGCTGCTGGCGATTCCTCGTCCCTCTGTCCCTCGCCTTGCCCCTGGCAGCTGGCCGGAAAAAAAAAATCGACGGATGCGTGACGTCGACTGCGCGGCCGGGGATGTCACGACGGTCTCTGCTTTTCCTTCGTCGCCATGCCTCCCGAGCGCCAGCATATATCGCGGGACCGCGCTGTGCCCGCAACGCCGTCGAGGAAGGATAGGCAGCGAGAGAGCTCTGCCGTTCAGGATCCAGGGCTGAGCGACTATGTGCGCTTTTTTCTCTCATACCTCATACGAAGTTTCTCTGCTGACTGGCCGCAGCGTCTGGGCGAGTGCCTCGGCAAAGGCGCCTTTGGCTCCGTCTACAAGGCCTTCAACTGGAGTACCGGCGAGGCTGTGGCTGTCAAGCAGATCAAGCTGGCCGACCTCCCTAAAAGCGAGCTGCGAATGATCGAGGTTAACTCAACATGGCCCTTCCTGGGCCGCCTCTTGCTGACACTGACCGCATAGAGCGAAATCGACCTCCTCAAGAACCTCCTGGTAAGGACCACCCCTCCGTGTCTCGCCGCATCCTGCTGACCGAAGCCCGCCCAGCACGACAACATTGTCAAGTACATCGGCTTCGTCAAGTCGGCCGACTGCCTCAACATCATCCTCGAGTACGTCGTTCCTCCTCTCGTCGACGCAAGCCTCTCGCTGAACCCTACGCCAGATACTGCGAAAATGGCTCCCTCCACTCGATCATTAAAGCTTACGGCAAGTTTCCGGAGAACCTGGTTGGCGTCTACATGAGTCAAGTCCTGCAGGGCCTGCAGTATTTGCACGATCAGGGCGTCATCCACCGCGACATCAAGGGCGCCAACATTCTCACGACAAAGGACGGCACCGTCAAACTGGCCGACTTTGGCGTCTCGACCAGCACTCTGTCCGGCGTCCAGGATAAGGAGGCTCAGGTCGTCGGCACGCCGTACTGGATGGCTCCCGAGATTATCCAGCTGTCCGGGGCCAGCTCCGCCTCGGACATCTGGAGTGTTGGCTGCACTGTCATCGAGCTGCTGCAAGGCAAGCCGCCCTACCACAACCTTGCCGCCATGCCGGCCCTGTTCGCCATTGTCAACGACGATCATCCGCCGCTGCCGGAGGGCATATCTGCCGTACGCACCACCCGCCTCTGATGCCCTAAAGAATGGCGCTGACGGAGTCGCTCGCACAGGCCGCCAGAGACTTTCTGATGCAGTGCTTCCAAAAGGACCCCAACCTGAGGGTCACTGCGCGGAAGCTGCTGCGCCATGCCTGGATAGCTGGCTCCCGCCGTACCGAGGCGCCCGTCTCCAAGGCGCCCGCCAACTTCAATCAAGCCGTCGAGGAGGTCAAACAGTGGAACAAGGCCCTCAATTCGTCCGAGTCGGCGCTGCGCACCTCGACGGGCTCCGACGTGGCCAACGCTTCCTCGCGCTTCACGACCGGGACCCCCGCTAAGGGACCCCTGACTCTCGCGAAGCCCAGGCCCGGTGCCGAGGCCTTTCGGTCGCCTGAGCTCACCGGTATGCTAGGAGGACGCGACGGCGGTTCCTCGAGGCTGACTATGTACGTACGCAGATGACGACAATTGGGACAACGACTTTGCCAACACGATATCCCTCAATGCCCTACAACTCCCCCAACTCAAGCCCCAGGACAACTTTGGTGGCCTCCTCTCGAGCGAGAGGCTCAAGGCGTTTGCATCGACGACTGACTGCCGAACGGACGGCTGTTTCGACGATTACGAGGGCGAGCTCCTGACCATCAAGGGGCCCAGCAGCCGGTCTCGCGACTTTGACTCGCAAGAACACACGATCCGGCCGCTGCCCGGCAAGGCAGTGGTCAGGGCGGCGGCGGCGGCGGCGGCGGCGGCGGCGGCGGCGGCGTCCAGGACGCATCAGCGACCAAAGTCGAGTTATGGGAGCCTGGCGCCGGCCCCCGCGTCGCGGGCCAGTAGTGCTTCTTCGCAGCGCAGATTCGAGCTTCCCTCGCGGCCTGACGTGGCGTATCGCGAGCAGAGCGTCGAGGATTACTCGGATCTGTTTGTCGACAACGATGGCGTCTTCAACAAAAAGGTAGGTCTCTCCTCACGGCCTTGGAAGTTTCTTTGCTCATCAACGGCATCAGGGGGTTCGGGCTACGGACGCGCCTCAGCTATTTCACCCTTCGGACCTCACCAGCCTGCCGCGGTCGATGCAGGCGCCCGCGGGCAGCGTTCGGAAGAAGAAGGCGCAGCTCCGGCCGTCTGTGCTCCCGGACCGGCCGATGCGGCGGACGCGGTCGTCGATTGAGATTCAAAAGTTCGCCGAGGACGACGACGAAGACTTTTCCGACATCTTTGGCGCGACCGACTCGCTGGGAGAAAAGGAGGAGAGCGAGCGCGGGTCCGAGGACGGCGGGCTAATGCTTCTCTCCAAGATGTCGAGCAACTCGTGGCTAGGCGACGAGGAGGATGAATACGACCCTTTCGCCACCATGGACCCCGGGTGGGCCGAGATGGACCTCGAGGCCAACATTGCTAGGGACCGGCACGCCCGACTGGCCGAGAGGGTTGAGCATCTGGTCGGGCGGTTGAAGACGACCGAGGGTGAGGACATGCTGTCGGGGCTGTCGGAAGACCTGGTGAGTGAGGTTCGAAGCCGCTGATGGGGGCTCTGATCTGACTTGTCGCAGCTCGCGCTCCTGTGGGAGAACAAGGAGGTGAAGAATCTCATCATCAGCGCGCATGGCCTGCTGCCTATTCTCGAGATTCTGGAGCCGTGTACGGTGAAGAGCAGGCAGTACATGATTTTGCAGTTCCTCAAGGTGGTCAACGCTGTACGTCATGTCAAGAAGGGGGGGGCAGCTTCGCAAGCCGAGCTGACTTGGGGCAGATTATCCTCGATGACGTCGAAATCCAGGAGAACCTGTGCTTCGTGGGCGGCATCCCCATCATCACAAAGTTTGCGGCACGGCAGTACTCGGACGAGATCCGTCTCGAAGCGGCTGCGTTTGTGCGGCAGATGTACCAAACGTCGACGCTGACGCTGCAGATGTTTGTGTCGGCTGGAGGGCTCAACGTGTTGGTCGAGTTCCTGGACGAGGACTACGACAGCGCTCGGGACTTGGTGCTGATTGGCGTCAACGGCATCTGGAACGTGTTTGAGCTTCAAGGGCCGACGCCCAAGAATGACTTTTGCCGCATCTTCTCGCGCAGCAAGATATTGTACCCGCTGGCGCTGGTGCTGCATCGGGTGTTGGACGAGGAGGGCGAGGACGAACTGGACGAGCTGATAGAGGGCCGCATCGTCAACATCTTCTACCTCTTCAGCCAGGCGGAGAACTACGTCAAGGAGGTGGTGGCGGACCGGCAGGTGCTCAAGAGCGTACTCAAGGACCTGCGGCGGATGACGGCCATACACCAGATTACCATGCTCAAGTTTATCAAGAACCTGTCGATGCTGTCGACGACGATCGAGTCGCTGCACTCTGCCGACGCCATCGAGTTCCTCATCGATCTGCTGAGCTACGGGCTGAAGAAGGGCCAGCGGCACTTTCGCGAAATGTCCAACCAGGTGCTCAACACGCTCTTCAACCTGTGTCGGCTCAGCAAGGAGCGGCAGGAGGACGCGGCTGTCGGGGGCATCATCCCGCTACTGCTGCGCATCATGAAGACGGACCGGCCGCCCAAGGAGTTTGCGCTGCCGATCCTGTGCGACATGGCGCACTCGGGGGCCAAGGGGCGACGCTACCTGTGGCAGAACAAGGGGCTCGACCTGTACGTGAGCCTCCTTACGGACCAGTACTGGCAGGTGACGGCCCTGGACGCCATCCTGGTCTGGCTGCAGGAGGAGACGGCCAACGTGGAGAGTCACTTGGTCGAAGGGGGTTTCACCCGGGCCATGGTCGGCTGCTTCGGCACCAACAAGCTCAACGCCTTCGACTCGAACCTACTAGAGCCGCTGCTGAAGCTGCTACGGCTGAGCCCGTCGGTGGCGGCATCGCTGGCGAGACCCGAGATGTTTGGCGGCATCGCGCGGAGGCTGGGACACAAGAAGGCCGTCGTCCGCCTTAACCTACTGCGGCTGGTGCGGGCCATCATCGACGCTTGCGAGCCCACGGCCGTCATGGCCGGAGACGGATCGAGGACGCTCAACGGGGCCCAGCTGAGGTCGTTGATGGACTCGATCCAGACGCTGGCAGAGACGGACTCGGCCGTTCTGGTACGGAACTTGGCTTCGGAGTTGGTGCGGTCGCATACCATGGAGCGTCATCATCATCGTCTTGAAGGATCAGGCTCCGGCCGTAGTGGCGGCTCGTCGAGGATGTCGACTTCACGCCGGACGACTGCGACGACGTCGAGTTTCGCGTCTCCTGCCGTCGTGTTGCAGACGGCGACGACAAGCAGAACGACTGGTCACGTCGAAGCGGCGAGTCCAAGACGGGCGAATGCGGAAGGTGCTGGGCCTTCTTCTTCGTCTGCTTCGTCGTATCGGCCGCGTAGCCGTGAGGGGCCGACGGGTCTTCCGAGACGCGTCAGTGGCGATGCTTCGGCTTCGGCTTCGTCGTCTTGGAGTCGGTTGCCGCGCACGTCGGGGAGGGGAGGGGCGAGACAGGATGGTGCTCTCGAAGGGAGGGAGGCGGCCAAGAGGCGCACGAGGGGAGGCAGGGAGGGGAAAAGGGCTTCGTAGGGGGTCGTTTTGTCTGTACCATGGATGGTAGCGGGGGGGGGGGGATGGTATCTGGTGCAGCGAGGGAAGGTAGCTATGAAGTGGTGTAGCGGCTGATGAGGTGAAGTTGTCTTGTTTCTTTGTTTTTTGCTTGGTGGTTGTCGTGTCGTTGTGAGTGTTGCTTTGTAGCTGGCTGGTGGAGCGGGAGTTGCCTGCAGCAATCATGGTATGTACTACCTACTCTTGACCGTTGTATGAAATTACTCGTCTACTGGCCAGTCCGTGTTCCCATACTGCTTCTCTACTTTGCACCTACTCTCTCGCCCCCCGATTCGTCCCCAATTCACCAGCACCAATGACTAATACTATATTTAAAAACTATTTCTATCCTATACTACTATTTTTTATTATATATAGCAACTTCTATTACCCTTATGCTCCCTTATACTCTATTTAGCAACTTCTTTAACCCTTATTCCCCTTACTCGTAAACCTCGTCCTAGTCTCTATACTACTACTGCTTTATTTAAAAAACACGTCTCGTCCCATGCTGCTACTCTATTCAGCAACTTCCATCATCCTGGCACAGCTGCTCTCTCAAAACTATTCTGTTCCCATACAACTATTCTGAACCCTACATGTCCTCATCTTCCTGTACCCTTTTCCTGCATCTACAGCCGTCCCATCCTCCCCTGACAAGGGCAACGGCAATACCTTTTCACCGACTACGTTAGCATTATTCGACTGCTCACGTAGTAGATAGTATCATCATTGCGCCAGGCCACCATCCTGGCCGTCAATTTATATTGTTGTTTCACAGCTAACAAGCTCACGTCTCCTCCTGCCCCGACTCTCGCCTTCATCTAGGCGACGCCATCGTGGCCTATGTAACTCTCGAGGCATCCTGTGCCCGCCTCAGGGCCTAGGCCCGTCATCGCGTCGGCGTTTTAGCGTTCGTGTCGGCCATGCCCAATGCCTCTCATCCTCTTCAGAGCGTGGCCCTCTCGCACGCACAGCGCATATTAAATCATGTCAACAGGGAAAGACTGAGAAAAACTATACACTCTTGGCAGCTCAACGTCATCCGTCGTCGTAGTCGCCATGCAAGGTAAGAGATGCTCAAGAAAAGAAAAGCCCATCGAATCCAATGCGTGTCTAAAAGATAGCGTCGCGTCGTGCTGATTACAATGGGTCGCCCAAAAAAACATGGCGTCAACATGTTAAGACACGGGCGTCGCTTTGCGCTTCTCGACGCTGGTAAGCACCAGCCGTGAGGCTCGGCGGTGGCCGTCTGCCGCCTCGTGCGTTTTGGGAGCTCTCGGGGCGCCATTCTTGAAGACAGCCGCGAACGAGTCGTGCTCATCGAGGCTGGAGCGCGCCTTTTGCCGCGGGCTGGGTCGGTCCGAGCCAATGGCCCCCCAGCTACCGCTCGTCGACGTGCGCGAGCTTCCGTACTCCATCTCGCCCGCCAGGATGCCCGAGCCGCTGCGGCCCGAATCCGAGTCGTTGTCCGTCATGGGAGTCGCCAGGTCGTCGGGCACCTCTGACGCCGGGCTCATGCTGCCGGGCGAGCTCCCGGCCCCCTTGCGCCGCTCCAGGCCGGCCCTGACCAGGTTATGGACGGCAGACCGTCTGGTGCGCGAGGCGAAGTTCTTGCTGCCCTCGTGCTTGGCCGTCGGTTTCGACTTGAGCTCGTCCAGCGACGGGGGACCCCGCGGCTGTCGAATAGGGTGCTCACCCGCGCGGGCCTGGCCGGGGCCATAGCTTCCCGTCGTCGGCGTAAGCGGAAACGACGAGGCCTTGGGGCCCGCCGACTTGGGCATGTCGCTCAGTAGCTCGCCGGCGCCTCCGCTGCTGTGAGAGGGGGCAAGCGACGACGTTTTCTTGTGTCCGCGGCGGAAGGCGTTGACCGAAGGCGGCGGGAGCGGCGTCACGTCGCAGGGGGAGTCGTAGCGCCTCGGCGGCGACGAGTTACGGAAAGTCGCCGAGGGTTGGCTCTCCGGCGGCGGAGACACCTGGACGCGGGGGGTCGAGAGCTGCTGGAAGGCGCTGTATCCGGGCGACATAGACTGCTGGTGCTCGGCGAAGCTCGACGTCATCGGGGCGGCCGAGTCGACGTAGTACTGGCCCGTGACGGGGCTGTAGTAGACCTGCTGGCCCTGGCCAATGGCGGCCTGGACGCCGAGCTGCTGCTGCATGGTACGCAGCTGTTGCTGCTGTTCGTAGATGGACAGCTGCTGCTGAGCGAGCTGGGGGTTGCTAAGGTTGAGCTGCTGGAACTGCTGCGCGGCGGCCTGGACGCTCCTAAGCTGCTGCTGGAGTCGCTGCTGCTGCTGTGCCAGGTACATGTTGGTGGCGACGAGCTGGGCGTACAAGTTGGGATCCATATGCTCCTGGGACTGCTCGTCCATGGCGATCTCGGGCGGGGCCAAGACCTGGTCGACCGTGTACTGCTGGTGACTCATGATGCCGGGGAAGGCCGTCTGCTGGACGCCGTACTGGGGGAAGGCCGTCTGGGGCTGGTTGCGGAACATGGCGTCCTGGCCGTAGCCACTGAGGTTGGCTGCCATGCTGTTCCTAGCAAGCTGCTGGGCCGAGACGTTGGCATTGGCGGCTCCACCAAATGACGCGGCGTTGGCCGATTTGGGCGCCGTCCTCAGGCCCGCCAGCAGGTGAGATCGGCTCGTGCGAGGGGTGGGAGCGCCGCCGTCCTTTGCGTTGGAGCTCTGTTTGATCGTGTCGAAGGAGAGAGGCTTGATATTTTGGCTGCCACGTCGCGTCGCAAGGTTACCAGACATGGCGAGCCCGGAGGGCGGCGGAAAGTTGTTGGAAGACATCTGAGCAAGGCCGCCTGCGTCCATGGCTCAGGCGAAGACGGGATGAAAAGAAGAAGGAAAGAAAGAAAAAGAGTATTGCAAGGTCGAATGGAAGACGAACGACGAGGCGTGAATGTCTAGGCGAATCAAATGCGGTAAATGATGAGGCCGGATGATTGGGATGTCGAGACGAAAATCGGTAGCACAAAGATGCGGGTGGCGAAGGAAGCTTTCGTCGACTGGAGCGGCGAAAATGTTGGACGAAAGAAAAGTCGGGCCGAGATTAAGAGAAGAGATGGAAATGTGTTGAGCAAGAGGAGAGGAAAAGGGTCAGACAGGCTCGATACAGGAGACTGCAGCAGGCATGAGGGTCAGCTGGATTGCAGTGGAGTAGGCGACAAAGCGGGAGGAGCTTACGGGGTCCAAGCGAGTTTATCGCAAAGACGCGTCGAGCAGAGCCAAGAAGGATCGAGTCGGCACCGAGGAGCGTAAAGGTTGATGCAGGATTGAAAGGGGGGATTAAAACAATGTGACGGAGCTGAGGGTCGACGAATGCAACGAGTGGCCGAAGGTAGTAGTACAGTCAATGATGGCCGAGATTACCGTCGCGCCGGGGTATCCCGAAGCCTTTTCTCTGGTTGGTTTTGCGCTGGACCTGTGTTTTTTGACGATTTTCTTCTTTTCTCTGATTTCTTCCCTTGCCTTGATCCGCCCTTCTTTTTTCACTCCTTTTCTTCGTATCCGATGTCGAGACAGAATCGCGAGAGAAAGAGAGAGAAAGAGAGGGAGAGAGAGAGAGAGCGGGTCGGAAGTCGCAAACGAGGCTGACAACGCTGGCCGAGGGAATAACGAGAGCGGCGGCGAGGAAGAAGACAGAGAGAAGGGGCAAAAAAACAGGAGAGGGGAAGAGGAGAAGAGAAAAAAAAAAGGAGGGGGTGGGGAGAGGGAGAGAGAGAAAGAAGGCGGTGTGCGGTGGATATGGAAAGGAAGGGGAGGGGGGGGGGAAGGATGGATGGATGGGATAGGAGCGCAGACAAGAAGGAGGTAGCGAAGAGGACAGAAGAGGGATACGGGGGGAGGGAAGAAGAGGGGGAGGCGGGCGCGTAAAGAAACAAAAAATAAAATAAAATAAAAAGAAGAGAGCGAGAGAAGGAGGAGGGGGGGGGGGGAGGAGGAAAAAAAAACAGAAAAGAAAAGAGGTTACACGATTACTACAGAGTAGCGCTTAAAGGAAGAAGAAAGAAGTGGGTGGAACCGAAAAGGTGGGGGAGAGAAAGAGCAAAAAAAAAAAAAACCCCCCCATCCCCCACTCCCCCCCCCCCCCGCCCCCCCCCCCC
>LAZP02000231.1:0-22861 GCA_001272575.2 Ophiocordyceps unilateralis | reverse complement strand
CCCCCCCCCTTAAAAAAAAACCACCCCCCAATGGCTTCGCAAGACAACCCGTGGGTACCGTTCAACCTCCTTCACTTGCCCGACCCATCCCGCGACCCCGGCCGTGGCGTGGATCACAGCAACCCACCGGCGGGGCCCCGGAACCCGTTCAGCTTTATGACGGGTCCCGCCGCCGCCGCCGCCGCCGCCGCCGCCGCATCCTCTTGGGCCGGCTGGGGCCCGGACGGCGACCAAGGTCCGTTTGGCCGCCGCCGCCACCGTCACCACCACCACCACCACCACCACGGCTTTCGCAACCGCGGCGGCTTCGGACGTCGGCCAAACGACAGGGACCCTTTTCGTGCTGCCGGCGACGACGTAGACGGAGATGCTGCTGCCATGGAGGGCTTGGCTGCTACCGACGAGACGGATACCAACGTCCCTGACCCCGCTGAGGTAACGCCTGATGAGGACGATGATGACGACGACGGCGACGGCGGTGGTGGTGGTGGCAGTGTGCCGCCGCCGCCGCCGCCGCCGCAGCAGCAGCAGCAGCAGCAGCAGCAGCCACCTCGTCGACTGGACCCCTTCTGTCGACGTCGCGGACCTCGTCACAACGACGACTTCACCGCAACCTCCCTACCGACCCTACTACGCAACCTGATGAACAGCCCCATGCTCCAAAGCCCAAGCCGCGACCAGCCCACCCAACGGCCGAACCCCTCCTCCACCACCTCAGCCGCAGAGGCCGACGCCGACGCCGGGGACATGATGAACTTCACGCCCCCCGTCGACGTCTACAGCACCGCCACCGCCTACATCGTCCACATGTCCCTTCCCGGCGCCCGCAAGTCCGACGTCGGCGTCGATTGGGATCCGCATCGCGCTAGTCTGCGCGTCGCCGGCGTCCTTCACCGCCCTGGCGACGAGTCTGACCTCGCTGCCCTCGTCTCCGCTGAGCGTCGCGTCGGCTTCTTTGATCGCTCTGTGCCTCTTCCCCCCCTTGACACGGCCGCTCCCGCTGATGCTGATGTCGCCGTTGACGCGGCTGCTATCACGGCTAAGATGGAGCATGGCATTCTTGTCGTTGTTGTGCCCAAGCTGGAGAAGGAAAAGGCCCAAGTTCGACGGGTTGAAATCGAGTGAAACGTGTCTCCTTGTTTTTGTTTTTATTATGTTGGCTCGGTCGTCGCGTCTCTTTTTCTGTTTATTACACTTTGATGAGCTGTCTACATAGCCATGCTATATACGGAGTCGAGGGGTCAGGGAGGATGAAGGCGTGTCAGCTCACAGACTACGATAAATTGCAATGAGTGAAATGGACAGCACAAAGGATATGTCGGAATCATCTCCCCCCCCTCTGCTCTCTCTCTCTCTCTCTCTCTCTCTCCCTCTCTCTCTCTCTCTCTCTCTCGCTCTCTCTCTCTCATACCCACACACACGAACACAAACACAAACACTAGCATAATCGCTTCCTAAACAAAGCCCATCACAAACAGGGGCAACCTTCGCCGTATCCCGATGGAATATCAATTATCGGCCCTGAAGACGGCCCAAAGTAAAGACGTGCGTGCGCCTAAACCTATGGGTATGGGTATGGGTATGGGTATGGGTATGGGTATGGGGTATATGCTGCGACGATAGATCAGTAGTCTTGGTTGGGGAAGAAAGGAAACAATGAGAGCATGCGGATGCAAAGGGACCGTCCGTGGCCGTGTCTTTCGCCAAGATAATAATAAATGGGTGTACGTGCGATCGCCAATGTGTAAGAAAAGGGGGGAGGTCAAAAAATGAGACAGCGAAAGAAGAAGAAGAAGAGGAAGAAGGAGAAAAAGAAGAAGATGAAGGGGGGGCCATGGCACGACAGTCAGTGACGGGTCCCCCTTTCCTTGCCCGGAGGCGTGACAAAAGAGAAACAGAATGGTCGGCAGAACAGAGACAGACAGACAAGACAGATGGTACGGGCAAAGTCGACATCATCGAGGCCCGTCGTCCAGCTCGCCGGTAATCTCCTCCCTCACGTGGCGACACCACTTGATGAGGGCGGCCTCGAAGTCGATCCACGCCTGCGGCCCGCTGTTGTAGACGACGCCGAGGGCGTCCACCTTGAGCAGCACTTCAAAGCGCAGCTCGGCCGCCTTGACCCAGTATCGGAGGTTGTCGGCGCATCGGTACGGCTTCTGCGTATCGACGTGGAAGGTCGGGATGGCCCCGAAGCGTCGCCGCGACTTGTGAACGGCCGCGTTGTGCAGCCGGACCAGCCGGAGCCCGTTCTGCATCGTGCCGAGAAAGGGCGTCGGCAGCTCCGTCGACTCCGACAGCGGCGTCCAGGCCGGGAGCGGTCCGGCCCCGGGGTCCATGGACAGGAGAAAAGACCGCTCCCGCTCCAGCTCGCGCCCGGTCCAGTCCCCCCGCAGCCAGGTCCAGTGCACTCGCTCCGCCCTCTCGGCCGCCTCCATCTCCTCCTCCCTCACCAGGATCCGCTCGACGCCCGAAACCCAGTCGTCCATGGTGGCGATCTCGTCGTCCCGCAGCCCGCCTTGGAATCCCCGCGTGGCCATCTGCTTCAGCACCTCCATGACGGCCAGCAGGTCGGCCCGCACCTGCTTCTCCGGCTTGATGGAGTCGAGGCGGTCCGGCAGCTCGTGTGCCATGTAGTACATCTTGGCGGCACGGATGGCGAGCGTGGCCACGTCGAGGATGTGCATGCCCTGCAGCTCGTACCAGCCCTGGCTGTTTTCCTCGGGCATGTTGGGATGCTGCGGGGGCGCGTCGTCGGGCGTGCGGAACGTTCCGGCTTTGCGCTCCCGCGCCTCGTCCAGGGCCTTGGCCACGGCACGGAGGCTGCTCTGCAGGTCCGCCTTGAGCTCGGGCACGGTCGGAGGCTTGGGAACCTGCACGTCCTTGTGGTGATAGGTGCTGACGGTGGGTGGGAGCATGCCCGGGTCGACAAACGCCTCCTCGTAATAGTCGTCGTCTTCGTCTTCGAGCGGCGAAGCCACGGTCTCGAGCCCGTCGTCGCGGAGGTCGGGACTGCTGCCCATGGAGGCATACGACGAGTCAACGTCGGACACGGCCCGCCCAGCGGCCGTGACGGCGGCGGCGGAGGCGGCACCATTGGTTCCCTCGAGGGCCGACAGGTCCAGCGTCGCCCGCAGCGTCTTCTTCTTGCGGGCCAGCTGGCCCCCCTTGCCGTCCAAGAGGCCGGTGCGGGCGAAGTAGTATTGTAAATGGGCGATGCTGCCGAGGCTCATGACACTCTCGCGAGAACGGGCGCTGGCGGCGAAATCGGTGCCCATGGGTCGAACATATCCGCGGCGCCGCCCCCTGCGCTCGGCGCCGAGGGCCGAATGGGAGGCATCGGAACGGTATGACTGCAAAGAGGAGCCGGACGAGTGCCGCGACTCGCCCGTCGGGGCATCTCGAGAGCCGTGAGAGGCCGATGAGGCGGTAGAGAGGCAGCGCGACAAGGCGGGCCTCGGCGAGGATTCGGGGGAGGCAGGACGGCGCGGCTGCTGGTCGTTGGTGGCGGCGGCGGCGGCCATGAGGACAAGAGCAAATATTGCTTCGGCACTCTTACCTCGTCTCGCCGCAGTGTCGAGGAATCGGAAGTAAGGCGTACCGTCGGTAACTGGGATAGGATGAGCGACGACCCCAAGGGATAAGGGAGAGTCGACAGTCGTGACACACGGCCGCACCAGGGCGAGGTCAGAGGGATGAGGGAGACGCGACGGAGGCGAAAGAATGGTACAGAGAGGAGAGGAGAGGAGGGGGGGGGGATGAGAGAGAGAGAGAGAGAGAGAGAGAGGGCAGGACGAAAAAGGACGGAGAGACGGAAGCCGAGGCGTGACGGGCGCTGGCGAATCACAGTCCAGAGTCGAATCCGGGTCCGTGTCGGTAAATCAGATCAGGGGCTCGACCGGGACCCCGTAATTGGCCGGCTTCTCCCTGTCTGCTTCGTCGTCCGGGGGACGTGCTTTTTTCTTTTTTTTTTTTTTGAAGAGAGAGAGAGAGAGAGAGAGAGAGGGCGCAGCTGAAGCGGTGCGTATTTAAGCCGTGCTGAGGGCCCAACGGACGGGCGAGGATGATGATGACGATGATGGTCGTTTGTTTGCTGATGACGATGCCGTAGACAAACGGACAGGCTGGAGATGCGACGTATCCGCATCAGTCATCGGTCATTGGCCATCGGGTCATCGGTTACTTGGCATGGCCCCTATTAGTAATGGGGCTGGAATTGGAATTGTAGCATGCCACCCGTCCCGTCCAAGGTTGACAGACAGAGCTATCCGTCTTATACTTCATGCCCATCTTAAAGCTGCTACTTAGGTTGGTAGGTAGTGCTGATGCTGTCGTCCATGTGACTGCCCTGACTCCACCCGCCGACGTGAATCAGACGTAGCAAGAGGGATGATGCCAATAGCTGGGGCAGGGCAGCCGGCCTTGGAAGTTGCAGCTGTTTCAACACCATGCCGAGCTTCCCTGTCCTATAACAGGCGAACATCAAGACTACTACTATACTACACGTACATATGGATGCGTGGGAAGTTGATAGGTCCAAGGATTCGGCCGACTACCTTGTCTACCATCCCCGCAGCAACGGTGACGGGGATCTGATTCAAGGCCAGGCGGGGGAAGAATCTGCCGAGAGGAGAAGGGTGGTTGGTGTCTTGGAGGGCTAAAAGCGAGAGAATGCAGCAGACCCGTCGGCCCCCTGAAACGTGGGATGCTTGTCCGCGCTGTAGGGTAGCGGCCGTTGACGGCTTCTGCTTACGGCGTTTGCGTCCACGTTGGTCTGGATGCCGGCGCCGTCGGGTAGCGACCGTTGTCTCCTCGGCTCATTTGTCGTCCTGCCTTGCCTTGCCTTGTCACAAACTGCGAACAAGGGAAACGGGGGGGAGGGGGGAGGTGAGACGTTTGGGTGGAGGTGAGCGGGGGCGACGTCACGTGCGCACCCGCCAAACCCCAGAGCCATCAGAGACAGAACAAGGCGAGGCGGCTTTACTGCATGATGACACCAAGATCACGTCCAGCGTCTCGGGACGGATCGTAAATGCACGAGAATTCTTTTTCTTGGTCCTCCCGTCAATGCGTCATGGAAATCTATCCGAAGCTGTGTTGAGAAGCATCGAACACTGGACGCGCTTCTCCCTGCTTGTGTGCCTTGCAGTAGCGGCAAGACGGAGGCTCCCGTTTCGGGTCTAGACGCGCGCTGTCAGTCAGGAACATGATGTGCCACAGCAGACACATCGACCGCCGTAATCCGCAGCCGTATCCGCAGCCGTGCGGATACGGCAGCCACCAACTTTTCTTCCGACGGAGGCCCTTCTCGGATCCATCTCCTTTCGGCCGTCCAACTCGGTGCTCGGCATTCCTGAAGCAATTGCGCAAAGAGGTGCTTCGGACGGTGTGTGGCCTGTGGGGCGGGACTGTGAGCTTGCCGTTGGGCAGATACATCACTAAACGGTACCGATCCGCCGGGTCGGGAGGGCAACCACGGGCTGGTTCAAAAACTTGCTGTACCTGCGGCGCGGGTAGCCAGCAGGTGGGCCCACAGACTGTCCCGATTGGATATACGCACAGTAGTCCGTCTTCCCGTCCCAGCACTGGCATAATTCGCATACCGGCGAGGCGTGTTCGTACGACGGTAAACAACCGTGATAAACAGGCCATCTGTCGAGCAGTAAAGCTACGGCACAGCAGAGGTGAGGAGGTAGACAGGCAAGGCGTCGGCACGCCGACGTTTGTTTACTATACATGTGCAGACTGCATCCGTGCACGCGACGAGGCCTACAGGTAGACAGGTAGGCAGGTATGTAGCATCGGGAAGTCTCGAGTTTGCAGATACTACTCTACTAGATGCATGCGCCGCTGCGTGATGATGCCAACTCGCCTCTACTATTCCTATTCTCCGTGCAGTTGTCAAGATTCAAGCGATAGGCCCTCACCCTATCCAATCCATCAATCCATCCGTCTATCCCTTCCTCTTGTACTACGACCCCCCCCCCCCCCCTCCGGACGACACATATCATCCACTCACCTTGTGCCGAGTCAAGGCGCGTTTCAACCTCGCTTCGCCTGACACTTCGGGTTAGGTTCAGGCTCCCCCCCCCCCCCCCCTTCTCAGAAATAAACCACCCCTCATCAGATCGAACAACACGGGCCTCCCTCCTCCTTTTCCCTCGCACTTCGCTTCTGTTCCCCCGCGGTCATCAAGCTTTTTTTTCCTGCCCCTCTGTTCCCTGCATCAACCTTCTTTTTTGGCCCCTCACCCCGCTGCTCGTTTGCTTCCTCTCCCCTCTCATCGTCTTTTCACCTTCTTCTTGTCGACGTCCCTCTTCCTTCTCCGTGGGCTTCACCCCTTTTCCACTTGTCCCTCGTGTCCCCCTCCCCCCTCGTTCGTCCCCCCCCCCCTGCTCTCGCCCGCGTTTTTTGCCGACGAAATTGGCCCGAAACCGTCCCAGGGGGAAAACGGCATCGTCGCTGGCTGGCTGTCTCGCCTATCAGAATACGATATCATACAGTCGCTCACACCTCCCGAATCGACCCCTGTCTTGGTCGTCGTCTCGTCTCAAAGACACTCCGATCGGCGGCCTGAAGGGAGGTGGACGGGTTGGGCCTCGACACGCATACCTCGTCCAAGGCCTTCGGCGGCTAGGCTGCATGCCTGCCGAGCTACAGGGCGCGTCGCGACCATCGCAGGCTGGCATTCGCTGAGAGCACAGCGTCTCCACAGCGGCCACGGCCCAAGTTCCGGCCGCCACGTCGGTGAAAATATACAGGGCCTACAGGGGCCGCACACCCCCAGCCATGGCGGCGTGCGACGCCGTGACCCCCCCCAGCCTCCGCCACTGCGAGAACGACGAGGCCGATGTCGATGTCGCCCAAGATGGCGCCCGAGATGGCGCCCGAGATGTTGCCCAAGACGGCGCTCTGACGCTACCGGTTGACCTTGTAGACGCGCCAGCCCTCGCGCGTCTTTCGCTGCCCTCGCGCCCCCATCAACACCATCATCTACCGCCCTCGCCGCCCGAAACGGCTACCGGACGCCCCGACGTGTCAGTGCCCTCGTCAACGCCGCCCCCAGCCTCGTCGTCGTCATCGTCTTCGTCCGGCGCCGGCCGAGGGAGCCTCGTCTCCGCCCTCTCGGCCCCTTCGCTCCTCGCCCCATCGCTCCTCGACGCCGCTTCGACGCCGCGGGAACGTCCGCATTCCACCGCCCGCAAGCCATCTCCCGGTCTGGCTGCCCGCCTCCGGGCCTTGGGCTTCGGAAGCTCCACAAAGAAGCCATCTACGTCGGCAACATTGCGCTCCGACTCTGTCGGTCGCCTCGACGAGCACCAGCTGCGCCAGCTGCACGATAAGCTGCGAGCCGCCTCACCTCTAGGCGCCGTCGTCTCCAAGCGTGGCCGTCCTTGGAAGGGTCCCGGCGAGAGCCCAACGACGCCCATTCTCTCTCCCTCGTCGGCCCTTGACGACTCGCCGTCGACCATGGACCCGCTCAAATACCGCCTGCCCGAGCACACCAACGGCAACGGCACCAAAACCACTCTCGATATGCGCCGCGAGTTCATGGGACGCACTGATGTCCGTCCACCGTCTCCCGAAGACGACTTGCCGCCGTATCCGCCCCCAAAGGACACGCCTCCTGCTTCTGCCGACGTTGCCTCCTCTGATTACGTGCCCGGACTCAGCTCCTACTTCAACTCGGGCCGCGACCGGCCCGTCTCCATCTATACCCTGTCCCGCGCCTCCTTCGCCAACCAGCTGGCGCAGCTGACTTCGCTGCAACTTCCCGATGCCGAGTCCCTATCCAGCAAGGTGTCGTCGATTCGCAACGCCCACGTGGCCGCAAAGGCGCTCATCAACGCGGCTGAACAGATCCGGAGCTGGATCTTCAAGGCCAATGATGTCATCGGCGGTCTCGACGGCGAGGACGACGTCGAATGGGCTGCCGCCGGCGGCAGGGAAGGGCTGGAAGAGGTGGAAAATGCCATCTCTCGCTTCGGTCATCTCATCAACGTTTACGTCGGCGCCATCGAGGAGCTACAGGCGCGCGAAGACATCACGAGCGTCTTGTCCGACGACCTGCGCACTGCCGTCAGCCAGATGGAGACCATCCTCGACGAATGGTGCAAGATCCGAGCCACTCTGTATGGCGTGCGGACCCAGGTCGAGATCGCCATGGAGTGGGAGGAGCTGTGGAACAGCGTGCTGGGCGACATCCAGAGTGAGATGGACGAGCTGAGCTGTCTCGTCTTCGAGATGGAAGAGCGGCGCCACAAGACGGTGACCGACGCCGTCGACATGGGCGACCTCGAGACCATCGTCGAGGACTCTCCCACCGGCGCCGCCCCGCGTCTCCATGCCGCGAACCGTGCCAACCTCGCCGGCCTGGCCCTTAGTCCGACGGCACCGAGTTCGCCTAGTCTGTCACACGATGACTCGAGTCTCCTCGCCCTGTTCGCCCGGATGCAGCCGCTCAGGGCCTCGCTCGACTTCCTGCCCATGCGCCTGTCCGTCTTTGAGGCCCGGGCCGAGAGGTCGTTTCCCACGGCGTGCGAGGAGCTCGAGATGCGGCGCAACGGCCTCGACGCGAGCTACAAGAAGCTCGAGAAGGATGCCGAGTCGCTGCGAAAGGAGCTAGGCGAGGATCGCTGGGTGATTGTGTTTCGCGGCGCGGGGCGTCAGGCCCAGAAGATGCTCGAGTCCGTCCAGCGTTCGCTGCAGAAGCTCCGTGAGGCGCTCGATGGCGGCCTGCAGCTGTCGAGCCCGGCCGCGACCATCAAGAAGATTGAGAGTTACGAGGCCAAGAAGCTCCATTACGGCCCGGCCATCGAGAGGGTGCTGTCCATTATCGAAAAGGGCGTCAGGGACCGGCTGACGGTCAACGGCGAGATCCTGCGCCTTCACGCCGATACCCAGTCACGATGGGAGGCGCTCAAGGCTCGCATCGCCGACATGGACGCCGTTCTCGACGACATGCCGGCCGACCGCAAGGGACAGCAGCAGCTACGCGACTCGGTGTCGAGTCTGCTCTCCATGGACCGGTCCACGCTCGGCAGCGGCCACGAAACGCCGGGCAGCTCACCTCCGTCGTCCGTCATCATGTCCAGCCTCGGCCTCGATCCGCATACGCCCATGGCCAAGGCCAAGGGCCTCTCTCCCGTCGGCGGCACCCACTCGACGGGCAGGAGACGCTCGCCTCCGCCGGCAGCGACCTCACAACAGCCCCGGAGGACGGGAGTCCGGCTCTCGACCATGGCAGGCGCTTCGATGGCTATCACGTCGTCGCCCTCGTCACGGTCGCCACGCCCGGGCTCTTCGGTCCTGCACCGCCCTCGCTGGAACACGTCAACGACCATCTCCAGGCTTGACACCAACGTCAATAACCTGTCGCCCCTCAGCGCGGCGACGCCCAGCCCCTACAGCCGGTCGACGCCCGGCGGGTTGCGGTCCGTCTCGGCCCTCTCCCCGCCAACGGCTGGCTCCCGGCTGCCCGCTCCGCGCAGCGCTCTGATGCGTGCCGCGTCCGAGTCGCCCAGCGTCCGAGAGACGCTTGGCCGGCCAACGAGCCATTCGCGCCTGGGGATACGCGATTCGGTGGCCTCGCCCGCCTCGTCGCTCGCCTCACCTGGCCCCTACTCGCAACATTTCATCTCCAGGCCTCGGGCGCTGCTGTCAAAGAGCTCCATGTCGGCCCTGACGCCCAAGCGGCGCTCCAACGCCAAGGAGGGCGCTCCCGTCAACCGACCGGCCAGCTCTTTGGCCTTGACGTCCCGTCGGAACAGTATGCTACCGCTGCCCAAGGATAAGCCTCCGGAGAGCAGCGCCGGCCGGACCAGCTCTCGCATGAGTTCGACCAGTCGCTGCAGCACGCGCAAGGCCGACGGCAAAGACGCGAGGCCCAAATGGCGGCCTTGAAAAAGAACAAAAAAAAAAAACGACAACCGGTCCTTACCCTCCCTTCTTGATGCAAGGCCTCGCAGACGGGGAGACGCTCTCGGCTATTCTTTTTCCCCTACTCTAATGTGCCCACGGCGTGACAACGTCTCCTAGCCTTGTCCGTCCTTGTCGGCGCGGCGCACTTTGGGGCACGACCACGGCCGCATGGGACGTGCCCTATTCTCTTTGTGTGTCGTCGGTGTATCATGATCTCCCTCTCCCGGTCCGGACTCGGCGAGAGGTGGCTACTTTTTTCCCCTCGTCTGTTCTTCGTCTTACGTATCTCCCCCCTTTTTCTCCCCCCCAGGGCTCAGCCATACAAGCACGTCGACGCGAGCGTGGCAACAACAACAACCGAAAAAAAAGGGGAGGGGGGAGGGGGTTTTTCGCGGCGCGCCAGGTTTCTTCGATACCCCCGGCTCCGCGCTATGGTTGGTGTCATTTATCAAGGAGCGACTGCACCTTTCTCTCCCCAGGCTATCACTTTGAGGCTGTTTCTCGTCGGCCCTTGTACGCATTTTGGCGAGTTATGGGTTGAAGAGGGCTTGGCTGGCTGGTTTTTTTTTCCCCCTGGTGTCACTTAGAAAGGGGGTCCTACCTAACCTAACCTAACCTTACCTACCTACCCACCCACCTACCAGCTGATACTATAGTGCCCAATTTACATGCACGCGTTCTTCCTTTCGGGGAAGCTCTGTTGACTGTCGCTGAACGTTTTTTATTGTCCTTCTCCGTCTATCAGAGCCTGGATATACCCTCGCGGAGAAGAGAGCGGAAAAAATGAAAAAAGGGTTAGTGATGCTAAAAGACTGGCAATTGTATAATGTAAAAACATGGTGAGAGTAGGAAGTGGGATGAAAGAGGCCAGAGAGTATCATCACCATGGACGCCAAATTCCCCTCCTCCCCACCCCATGCATTTGAAACCCCCCCCCTTTTCCCTTTCTTCTCCCTTACCCCGGGGCCCCCAAAGTCACAGCCACGATAGCGAACCTCATAGCGGCATCAACCCGATGCCGCCACCACCACCACCACCACCAGACTTGTTGACCGGCTTTCCGTCCCTCTTGAAGGCGCCATTACCGGCCGCCGGGGCCGAAGAGCCGCTAGCCCTCCGTCCGGAGCCGGGGCCCTTACGCCTCGCCGAGACGCCACCTCCCCCTCCTCCGCTTCCGCTTCCGCTTCCTCCCCCCCTCTTCTGCCACCGCTTGCCGGAGAACTTCCTTCCGCCGACGCCGCCCCTGAAGGACGATTTGGGAGCCCGGCTCGGGGCCGGCGCCTGCTGCTGGCTTTCCAGCCCTTGTAGCCTGTTGTGGAAGGCCTCGACGTCCGCTCGAGGGGTTGCGTGGAAGAAGTAGGGCGAGTTCTCCTCCGTCTTGAGCCCCCCCTTCATGTCATCCTCGTCTGCTTCGACCTCGGAGCTGATGAGGTCGACAACCTCTTCGCCCCCGTCCACCTCACCGCTCGCCGCCATGATCTGCTTGTAGAGGTCGTGATGCTGTCGCAAGAGCGGTAGCAGCTTCGGCCCGTGTTCTGCCACCTTCTGCGCGTCGATGCCCGGGATGCCGCACATGGTGTCCAGGGACGTCGTCCAGCCCATGGCCATCTCGCGAAAGTCGCGTTCCGTGAAGAGCGGCCGCCTCAGTTCCTTTGCGTTGCGGATCCGCTCCTCCACCTTTTGGGCTTCGAGCACGAAGGCGTTGACGAGGTCTTGATGGATCTCGGACAGGCTCCCCAGCCGCTCGTCGACCGTGATCTGGGGCCCGAGCGCCTTTCTGGGCCCGACGACGTTCCTGGCTGCAGGCCTGGCCGGGCGTTGCTTGGGGAGAGGTTCAAAGGCTTCGTCGTCGTCGTCGTCGTCGTCGTCGTCCTCACGCCTTTCGCCGTCCGACACGACGAAGCCGTCGTTCACGTAGCCGTTGGACGTCATGGGCAGGCCGTCGTCATCGCCGGAATCCCATTGCCTCGTCCGAGACTGTCGTCTGTCCATCATCGGAGACGACACGTAAGTAGATTGCACCGGCGGCGACTGGCGACCCTTGTCCTTGCCGGCCTTCTTGGCCGCCTTGGACTTTGCCTTGGTCGGCTTCTTCGACCTTGGCTCTTCCGAGACTTGGATGGTGAGCATGAGCTTGCGCCCCTCCATCAAGAACTGGCGCGCCGTCGGTCCGATCTGGAGATACTGAATGGCCATCCCGTGGCTGCCGACGACGTTGTCCTCGTTAAAGGCCTTTTCCGCCGATAAGCGGTCAATGACGCGGACCAACTCGTGCCTCTTGAGGTCCTTGGCCATGCCAAAGTATTCGTCCGAGAGCTCCTCCTCGTTCTTGGGGTACTTTTTGCCCAGCATGATATCGGCACATTGGATGGCCGTCAGCCGCCTCTGCTTCTGCACGACTCGAATGGCGGCCCTGGCATACGTCGAAAAGTCCTGCAGCTCAAAGACCAGCCCGGACCGGCAGTTGTCGCATGACTTCTGGCACTGAGCCGGCACGAAGTCCTCTCCAAAGTAGCGGAGCACCTCAGTCCGCCGGCATTCCGATATGTTGTCGCAAAAGGACGTGACTCGGTTCAGCATCACCATCTGCCGCTCCTTCTGCTCCGCGTTGCCCTCGCCGTCTGCAATCAGCTTCTTTAGGACCCTTATGTCCCCCTTGCCGAAGAAGAGGATGCAGTCGGAGGGTTTCCCGTCCCTTCCCGCGCGGCCCGTCTCCTGGTAGTAGCCCTCCAGACTCTTTGGTAGGCCGTGATGTATCACGAACCTGACGTCTGGCTTGTCGATGCCCATGCCGAAGGCGATGGTCGCCACCACGACCTTGACCGGCCCCTTTTGCCAGGCTGTCAGCACCTGGGCTTTCTCGTGCGGTTCGATGGCGGCGTGATAGTGCCGAGCGGCGATGCCTTCTTCGCGCAGCCTCTCGGCCACGGTCTCGGCCTGCTTCCTGGAAATGGTGTAGACGATGCCCGTCACATTGCGGTACTTGGCATTGATCAGCCTCGCGATCCTCTCCGTCGCATCCGAGTTGGACTTCTTTTGCTGCACCTCGTAATACAGGTTGGGCCGGTTGAAGCTCTGGGAGAAGATTCGACAGCTGGTCATGCCCAAGTTGTGCCGTATGTCCACAATGACGTTCTGCGTCGCCGTGGCCGTGAGGGCCATGACGGGCACCTCGGGGAATTTGAGCCGCACCTGGCCGAGCGTCTTGTAGTCCGGTCGAAAGTCGTGGCCCCATTGACTCACGCAGTGAGCCTCGTCGATGACCAGCCGGGCAAATTTCCCCTTGCGATACAGACTATGCATCGCGTTGGTGAAAGCCGCGTTCTTGGATACCATCTCCGGCGTCACGTAGAGGAGCTCGACGAAGTGTTCCGGACTGCGCTCGTCGAAGGCGCTCATCACCTGCCTCTTGTATTCCGTCGAGCACTCGCTGTTGAAGGCCACGGCCTGTATCCCCAGGGCCTTCATGTGCTCGACTTGGTCCTGCATCAGGCTGAGCAGGGGAGAGACGACGATGGTAACGCCCCTCGTCTTGCCCGTCTTCACCACCGCCGGAAGCTGGTAGCAGAGCGACTTGCCGCCTCCCGTGGGCATCAGCACAAACGCATCTTGCCCGCCGAGGGTGGCATTGATGGCCTCCAGCTGGTTGTGACGGAAGCCTCTCATCCTGAAGCGGTCTTTGAGTATTTTCTGTACCTCCGGAGACCATGGATGCTTCATCAGTTCCGGGGGGATGCCGAGCGTCGACCGCTTCAGAGGGGCATGGGCCTTGGACGACTGAGCCACGGCATTATTACCCGACGCTGGTGACAGAACCTGGCGAGGCCTCCTTGGGGTTGGTCCCCTCACGGACTGACGGGTTTCGTAGGCTTGGACGAAAGCCAGCATGTCGGCGTCGTCGCTGAAATCGCTAAAGTTGTCTGCGTGCGCGCGACTCCTCGGCGGTGCATTGTGGGCGCTCTTGGCTTGCGTGGCCGGTCGACGGGGCGTCGGAAGAGGCTCCGCGTCCAAGAACTGATGCTCCTGCACATCAAAGCTGGTTTGACGGGCGACGGCCTCGCCTTTGCTAGACTGATTGGCCTTGAACTGGCTGAGCTCTTTGTATATGACGTCGTCCAACGAGTCTTCCTCGTTGAGACTTGTTGTATCGCCCCGGGAAGCCACCGCCAACGTCGGTTCATTGCGCCGACGTGCGCCGGGCAGCTGTGTTTGTTGCACCACCTGCGTTCCTGCGGCCGCAACGAGTGTCGACCCTTCTGAGCCGGCAGACGCGTCCATGACACCGCCACAAGAGGGCTGTGTGCCTAACACGACGGCGCTGCCAGTCTTCGTATCGTGCATGGCGTCGCTGTTGGGCTCGAAGAAACTCGTCCGGTCCAGGCCAGCATCGGACAGGATACGGACAAACTGCTGCTCCATTTCCCGCACTTGATCCGTGAGCTCGTCGAGCTCTATCTCATCCTCGTCCGTATCGAGTCCATTTGCGTAGGACTGGGCCACCTGGTTCGCAAGCGACTCCCGACGCTCGCAAATGGCCTTGTACGAGTCCATCGACGTGGACAGTTCTGCCACTGCCTTTCGCTGCCTCAGTAGCCGCTCCTTTTCAACCTTGACCGCGTTGCGCTTTTCTTTCGACCATCTCTCGTTGACAGCTCGCGAGTAGTGCTGGCCGTTCTGCTGAATCTGCAACTCCAACGAGGCATGCGTTTGGCTCAGAGCTTGCGGATTGGCTGAAAGAAGGGTCAAGAGCTTCGGCGCCTGGCTCGATGACGGAGAATCATGTGCTGCCGTCATGGCATCGACTACGCCGCCGCTGGCCCCGCCGACATATCCTGGGCCCCCTAGAACACTCTCTTGTCCGAGAATGTCTGTTTGAGGTTTTGATATCGGCTCGACGCTGGCCGTTTCGTCGGCAAACCGCGTGTTTGCACTGCAGGAAGGTGGCGTAACGAATTCGTCTTCAGAGTCGGGCACGCAGTCGTGTGCCTTGCTCTCGCCAGCTTTCTCGACTCGCCGAAGTCCCTCGTCTTCCGAGGACAGGGAAAAAGATGGCGGCTCAAGGGACACCCTGCGCCGTTTGGAGCTGTCCTGCGTGCCGGGAGCATCAGCGTCCTTGTCGGGCGTTTGGTTCTGGGCGAGTTGTTCGCGTCGCTCGGCCACACGTCGTAACGGCGAAGAGACCTCTTCGACAACAAGTGAGAGATCAGCGCCTCTCCTCGACCTGGCCGATTGGCTCCTCGCGGGTTCAGGTTCCTTGCCAGCGTCTCCGCGTCGCGACCTGCCGCTGCCCAGGGCGGAAGCATGACGGCCGACCGCTGATGGCCGTCTGGGTGTCGAGGCGGGTGGATTGGTTCCCAGTATCTGGTAGACGTCGGGGAACTCGTCTTCGAGACCAGGCTGGCCGATGCTCATACCATCGCACTTCCTCTTCTTGGTGCTTCCAGAAGGGACCGGGGACGACCAGTGGGCTGTCTTTCCATCCCATAACTTGACATCATCCCCAAACTCGAGGGATCCGGCCGAGGCAACGGTATCCTCCGTAAGGTCCATGACCTCCAGATCATCGTCATCGAAGTCGGTAAAGTCAAGGCTCAAGTTTGGCGAAGGTGCCGGTCGAGAAGGCTGCTTATCCAAAGGCGGACCGTGAAGCCTACTTCGCGCGATAAATGCGCGCCCTGGTAGGATACGTCAGCGCGGCCTTCAAGCAGCTATCTTTGGTCCCATCTACGGACCGGCATCTTGAGCGACTCGACCAAGACGCTGCTGCCTGGCTCGCTCATCGCCTGCTGTGGAGGGAGTCGGAAGCTGCTGCGGTTGCTGGGAGACGAGGAGCGGCTTCTTGGACTTGGTCGTCGACGTCAGCCGCCCCATGCTGCGAGCCTCGACCGTGGTTTCGTGAGAGACGTTCAAGCCATGCCTGGGCGCATCCGGATCGCCTATCGTAGTACAATTGACCGAATTGTACGATCGAGAATGGGTTACTGTAGCCGCGGAGGCTGTCGATGTTTGTGACGGCAGAAGGGGCGGCGCTTGGGACAGCGGGAGGGGGGTCTGGGCACCGGCAGCGGGGAAGATATGGCCGACAGGCTTGGTGGAAGAGGCGTTGCTCATCAACCAAGTGAGATGCTCCGCAAGGTTGTTTCGAGTCATGAAGCCGGCCGAGAGAGGAAGCGAGAGGCGGCCGAGCTTTGGCTATCGCGGCCACCTTTCCGAGCCTGGTGCCGCCGGGCCTTTCAGACGCAATGGAGATGCCGGCCGACGGCGAGCGCGTGACGCGTCGGTTTGTCAGTAATGCGGCAGCACGTGACTTGGTTAGAATTTCCGTTTCGAGGTCTTTGGTCGTCAACCGTGCCTATACGATTACGATTACGAGGAGGCCAGATGCTTAAGTGGGCACCGTTTTTAAAGCAACAGTTTGACCGCAGCTTCGTCCCCCATATTCGCCGCCTGTGATAGGGGCGTCCGATGTCTGTCATAATCGCCCTTGGAGTCGACGTCGGCGCCTTTCTCGAGCAGAAGCTTGACAATCCCCGTCTCCCCACTCGTAGTGGCTAGAAGTAGTGGCGTCTCACTGTAGTATGTCGCATTAACGTCGAAGCCCTTCTCCAGCAGTAGCTTGACCAAGACCTCGTTGTCTCTCCACATAAGGATGATCAGCCTTGGATTTGAGGTGCCTGTGACCAATGGAAGAAGACTCTCGCGAAATAATACTGATATGTCTTCCAAGTCTTGCATAATGCTTTTTTACGAAGTGCGAATCGTGGCCATAGACTGGCTCCCCCGAGTCTTGATCTGTAAGCTCCCCCGGAAGAGAGTCTCGAAGCCATATGTAGGCGTCGTTCCGCGCCTTAAAAGACCCGAAGGCGTGGCCACCAAGGGCAGGCACGGCGATGACACTGGAGGAAGTCAGCTTGACTCAAGACTTCAACATTGGCCGACGTAGTCTTATCTGATGGTTATCCGGAGCAGGAGCATAAAGGGTGGTTATGCGAACCGCCACCAATCTCCATGGCCAGAGATTCGACAACCAGAAGAGCAGGATGGTCATGGACACTTCCAGGAAGGATTGCAACTGGAACGTGTCCCGATCGATGGCAACCCCACAGATGCGACATGTCAAGTGTTTTCCGGCTCGTCTAGTGGAAGTCGCCTGTCCTGGTCGCTTGACTCTGGTAGACAGCCAACGATATGCCAGTACGGTGATGACGGAGACGAGTGCAAACTTGTCAACTTCGCTACGATGATCATCCTAATGGAATTCGCTTTACGATGATCATGGCAGTCTTTCGGGCCGTGGGAAGAAGCTCTAGGAGAGGGGGCTCAGCCTCAATAGCGCGGATGAAGCTATGTCAGGAGCAAAGTTTCGCATTCTCAATGGAAAAAAAGTACGAGTTAACACCTCTGACGATCGGAGGGTTTTTGTTTCGGCCTCGTGAGTTACGTGAGAGTTGCTGCTTGGTAGCAGCGCTCCTATGTGGTGGTGCACGTGACCTCATTTCCGCCGGCCGGGATCCCGCATCGTTTCGGGTAAAAGAGCAGCACGTGACTTACTTGACGCCCCAGAAGCAACCTTTATTGAAGCAAACGGCCCATCTTCCGCACTTGGACTGCAAGGCTTCAACTCCCGCCCCCCAGCTCAGGCTTCTTCCTCGAAACCGTCAGCAGAACAATGTAAATGAGCTGCGTCCCTCTTCTGGCTTCAGGTCATCCGTGTCCAGAAAGCAAGGAAAAGATGATGAAGCCGAAAATAGTCAGGATGGACCCCGTCTTCCGCTACCGACCAGCCGTCCCGGCCCGGCGCTTGGTTTTCGAGCCCGATGCCCGAATCCGGCGCAGGCCCGATCCACAGAAGTCTCAACCCTGCGACAGCTGTTCGTCTCTTCTCTTATCCAAGCGTTCCGGCATGGCTCGGGCGACTAGCCGTAGCGGCCGTCGAGCTTGTCGACCTCAATCCGTCGACGTCTGCTCTTCCTGATCTCATTTTGCCTCTTCTTTTTTTTTTTCCCCTTTTCCCCTCGAGGGGGGGAACCTCTTGGTTCCAGGCTGGCCCCGGTACCAAGTATGTTTTGCCACTTGCCTCTTCGCATCGCGAAGCATGACACGACGGCTGGGGAAAAGAACTCGAGGACTCCCGAGCCAGTTCCTCAGGAGATCTCGTCCGAAGCGAGCGCCGGCTCCTACTGGCCCGTCGTCGCCGTACCCGAGCGGGGCAGGCTTCTGAGCCACTTCACCGAGGATGTCCGCTCCTCACTCTTTGCCGAGGCACAGCTCGTGCTCTTGACATTTTGTACCGGCATTCAAGGTTAGGAGGCACAGGTTAACGTAATATTCCTGAAGCTGACGGCCAGTGCAGATGTCACCACCTTTCTCGACTATCATTGCTTCGCCTCCAACCAGACCGGGAACACCGTCTTTCTCTGCATCGCTCTGATCATCTCCAAGATCGAGAGCGAGACGTTTGTGACGGCAAATATCGGCATGTCTTTGGGTGTGTTCCTGGGCGCCGGATGGTTGACGGGGCAGCTGAGCCACGCAATCGGACCTCGAAAGCGTTGGTGGCTCGTCTTAAGCAATCTGGTCCAGACCGTCTTCGTCTTCGGCGTCGCTGGAATCCAGTACCGGTACGGGAATGCCGATCGCGGACCGGTCGCTCTCGGCGTCGTGGCCCTGCTGGCCTTTGCCGCCGGCAGCCAAGTCGTCCAGTCGCGCAGCCTGCGCATGACTGAAATCAGCACGGCCATGGCCACGGCCGCATGGGTGGACCTGGTCATCGACCCGAAGCTCTTTGTACTGCACAATCGCCCGAGGAATCGTCGTGTCGCCTTCCTCGCCGCTCTGGCCGTCGGCTCCCTCATCGGCGCCGTGGTCTACCGGCAGGTTGGTTCGGCAGCTGTCATGGCCGTGTCTGGAGCCGGCAAGCTGCTCGTCACCGTACTCTTCCTGTTTTCACCCGCTGAGATGCAACGACGGACCGAGGCAGTGTAAAACGAGGACTACAAAAGGGACGTGCTTCGAGGGTCGATTTCTGACGCCTGACGCAGCCGCTCAAATAGTATCTTACAGAAGCAAAAGAAGATAGTACGGAGAAAAGAAGAGTGATAACGGCATGCCCCGCTTCAGTCATGACATTGTCGGCATTGAACTTATTAGAAAACCGGTTTCAGGTTAAGACTTATTCTCCGAATTCGCAAGGAATTCGACATGGCTATCCATTGATATGGTCTCACCAAACCACGCCGTCATGACACATGATTGCGTCAGTTGCTTCAGCTCGTCCCAGAGTGCGACCGACATTGGACAAGTCGGATCAGCCCCTCGCTTCTATTACTGCTTCGTCTGTCTCCTCGACACCGCCCTCCCCACGCGCCTTGGATTCGCCCTCGGGCTCGTAGTTGAGAAAGGCACCGAGGATGCTGAAGTCGTACAAGGCCTTGAGGATGCCAGAGATCAAGAAGACGGCCCAAACAAGATGACGCTCGACGAAGACGCCGGTGATGATGGGTCCGAAGCTCGACACTCCCGTCTTGACCACGTTGATTACTCCCATCACCGCCGTCCTTTCCTCCGGACGCAGAACCTCTGCTAGAAAGGAGCTGCGCGGTGCGGCGTCCATGTACTGTGAGCTGGCCCGGATGACGAGCAGGGTGATGGCCAGGGGCCGTGAGTCGGGGATGCCGAGGAAAGCGAGGGCGAAGGCGGACGGCAGGTGGGAATAGACCATGGTCTTGACGTTACCGAAGCGGCGGGCCAGACTGGCGGCCAAGAGGATGGAGGCGGTGGAGAGGATGGAGATGGCGAAGAAGAGAGAGCCGAGGTGGCCGGCGGGCATGGAGAACTTGCGCTTGAAGTAGTCGGCCGTCCACGACAGCGTCGCCAGACTGGTAGCGAAGGCGTCCAGACCAAAGAGCAGCGCGAGCGTGACGCAGAGCCGGCGGCGGTCCGGGCCGAAGCGCGGCAAAAGGGATCCCTTCTTCAGGTGGTTGAGGCCCGGGCCGCGTAGGAGGGGAGTCTCCTCTTCGGAAACGGATTCGTCGTCTTGGACCTCGCACTTGTCGCTCAGGGACAGCGTCATGAGCAGCATGGTGAAGCCGACGGCAGCGTAGAGAAAGAAGACGACGCGATAGGCGTCGCTGCGGCTCAATTGCTCGCGCATCTCGGCCGCGCTGACCAGCCAGCCGCTGACGACCATACCGAGGGCAATGCCCACGGTGCCCGTCAAGTTATACCAGGCAAAGACATCGGCACGGGCTTCGGCGGGCGTGAGCTGCGAGAGAGTCGACTCCTCGATTGCGCGAAACGGACCGATCTCGTTACCCGACGGGCTGATGATGCCAATGGTGGCAGCGGCCAGTAAAATCCAAAAGTTGGAGGCAACGCCAAACATGATGCCGGAGATACCCATGAGAAGAGAGCCGACGGTGAGCATCATACGTCGACCTACTCCATCGGTGACTAGACTGAGAGCCAGACTGATGACGACGTCACCGACCAGCGTCAAGGCCATGAACAGGCCAATCCGACTATCCGAGATGTCGAGCGAGGACAGGAACGAGACGAGGATGAGCGACGAGCCGCCATAGGCAAACATTCGAACGAAGCGCTGAAGGATCAGCAGCTTGGTGTCGAGCGAGGACCCGAAGACGACGTCGAGGCCGAGCTCCCGCACGACGCGGCCCACGAGCCGCGTCGCCGGCCGAGCGGCTGTCTCGTCGTCGACCTGCCCATCCAACATGTTGGGAGCATGAGAGAGAGAGAAAAAAGGTGAGAAAAAAGAGGGAGAAGACGACGAGGAGAAGAAGAAGAAGAAGAAGGAGGAGGAGAGAAGCGGTGACGGGCAACGAAAATAAGCGTCAAGACGGCCTCGGAGCCATCCGTATTTTCCCCTTGTTTCCGGTAATCGTCTGTATATATTCCTTTTGCCTGGCCGGTGGCGCGTCACAACGAGCCAATTGCGAGACAGTGACGTTGTGCCAATCTGTAAAGACGAGCTCTCCATCACCGTCGGACGATTAATGCCGGCTCGCATGTCTCACCCTCACATCCGGTTCCTCTTGGTTCTTTGAGACAGACTCATTTCACGCTTCGCCTGGTTTTTTTTTTTTTTTTTTTTTTCCCCTCTCTTTCTCGCCGGGTGCTATCGACAGTGGCATCAGCGAATCGCACCTGACCTTTCTACGAAGTTATCAAACCCAAGGACATGGCAAAGACCAGAGGAATGGCGAGTATGTGACATGGCAGGGACGTGTGTACAATGGCCGAGTCGAGGAAACAAAGAAGAGGTGCAGGAGGAGGAGCGTGGTGCAGAGACATACATTCATACGAATACGAAGATGCGATTCGTATTCAGTTTGTTTCGCCTGCTGATTGCTAGGCTGTGTGTATGTACTGCTGGGTGGTGTGACGAGGAATCATATCCCGGTCGTCTCAGAGAGCTCTCTCTCTCTCTCACCGGATTCTCACTGTCCTAGGGCCATGTCCCAGCCCCGAATAAGGTCGGCTTCGTCCTGGGGCATATGGATGCCGAAGTATTCCCAGAGCGCCTGACGCCGTTGGTCCTCGGAATCGAAGCTGTGCACGACTTCGGTTCTGCCGCCCATGTTGACCTTGACGACGCCGTCGATGAGCATGACCTTGCCGACGACATCAATGTCCGATGGATCGGTCCGCCAACCGTCGCCACGCGGGAACCGCAGCGGCTCCCCCTCGCGGAGGAAGCGAACGACGATGACGGTCCAGCGATGAAGCGTCTTGGCAGCCGTCCACCAGTTCTGGACCTCAAAGTCCTCCTGGAAGAACTCGAGCTCGGAGAAGCTGTAGAAGGAATTCCACTCGCGGTCCGGGCCGTTGCGGTACTGGTACACCCAAAGATGCGGCTCCCGCAGCCGCTGCTTGGGGATGACGTCGTGAAGGAGACGCACCTCTTGAGCGCCCAGGTTCGGCATCGCGGTGGCGGCGCCGTCCATGGCAAGTGGCCATGTTGGTCCGTCGCCACCGAAAGCGACGTCGGCGCTGAACTTGGAGCCGCAGGGGAGGTGAATGATGTTATTGATGTGCGTCCTTTTTACGTTACCGACGCCAAGTCACCCAAACACGCTTGCTTTATCTTCTGCCTACCATCCTTGATACTCGCCGCCCGGCACGCCGTCGGTCCGAGTGCGGTTGCGGACGCCCGTCATGTAGACGAGGAAGCCGAGCCCGCGCAGCATGTGGTGGAAGAAGATGCTGAGCTCCATGCAATAGCCGCCTCGGCCGTTGGCGTCTGGGCCCATCATCTTTTCGTAGAGCACATGGGGCCGGATGTCGACCATGTGGGTGCGCGAGTAGTGAACAGACAGATTCTCGTAGGGGAAACTGGTGATCTGTGCCCGGAACAGCGTGCGCAGTGCCTCGGGCGTCTTGGGAAAGGTGTTGGGCGCGTCGGCGCAGCGGGCGTAGCGCTGGGGCAGGCGGATATGTCGCAACCACGAGCCCACCTGCTGGGCCGAATATGCCGAGGCTTGAGCGTCTTTGGCGTCTCTGAAGGCCTCCATTGCTTTGTTGCTCTCGAGGGTGAGATGTGCAACCGAGGTGAGAGAAGGAAGATGTCAGCTCTCTGTTAGTTGATAGGGCTCTACGGCACGTGACCTGAAGACGACGACCATGACGGCCCCAAGCGAAGTGTAGAGGATCAGACGACTCATTATAGAGTGACGGGTAAATTGTTTTTCACCATGAAATTGGCCTAACAGAAAAAAAAGACTGGATGGAAAGGAGACCATCAAGTAACCAAGTGCATTCGTTGTTCAAGATTGATAGTGGCAGTGTGATGCGATGATAGTCACGTGCCTCACCTCGGTAAAGGTCAACGTCAACGACACCAGTTCCATCCCCCCCCCCCCCCCCCCCCCCCCCCCCCCCCCCCCCCCCCACCACCCCCCACCCCCCCCCCCCCCCCCCCCCC
>LAZP02000230.1:0-28373 GCA_001272575.2 Ophiocordyceps unilateralis | reverse complement strand
CTCTCTCGCTCTCTCTCGCTCTATCGAACCCCATCCATCCTCACGTCAACGTCTTCTATCGAGACCGACCCGCAAGCCCCATCATCCATATCGCCAACCACCTCAGATTCCCACCCTTCCCCCTTCCTCCATTGTCCGAGCACAAGCTCTGCCAGCCCTGTTGATGCACAATCCTCATCCCCCAAGACGCCCAGGCGCACCAGCCTCAGCGAGACAATAAACCCCCCCCCCCAAAAAAAAAACGCCGCGCCCCTCTAAATCCAGTCACCATCCATGTCGGCCGCCTCCTCGCTCGGCGCCATGCTCTGCTTCCTTGGCCGGCCCCTTTTCCTAGGCTGCGAGCCGGACCTCGGCCGCTTCTTCCGCCCTCCCGGTGTCGCCGCCCCCTTCCGCTTCCTGCCCCTATCCGGAGCCTCTTCTTCGTCGTCGCCTCCGCCCTCGCTCGGAGTCGTGGGCCCGTCGACGCCGCCCATCTCGTCGTCCTCGTCCGCCACCTTGAACTCCTTGTCGACGTTCATCAGCTCCACAAACTCGCAGCACTTGCCCGCCATCCGCTCCTCGTTCTCCAGTCCGCCCATGTGGTTCGCCAGCTCGTCCCAGACCCGGTCTCCGTGAACGCCCTGCACCTTGGTAGGCGTCTTGTTGAGGTCCTTGGCCAGCGCCTTGGCCTTGCTGTCGTGTCGGTGTGTGCCCATGCCGTACAGCTTTCGCACATGTGTCCGCGCCTCCCAAAGCGAGAGCAGAATGACCGACGCCGCCGCCAGCTGCCGCAATCGCCGCGGCTCGACCTTGGACTGCATTATTGCCGCCTTGGCTTCCGTCGTTTGACCATCATCGGTTGTAGGTGCCGCCGCGACTAAGACGCCATCGCCCACGGCCGACTCGTTGGTAGGCTCATCCGCGTCCATGCGAAGATCCAAGACTTCCGACTCGATGGCCTGCGCAATCGTCGCTCCCGTGCTCGACACAATCTTCTCCATGGTGTTCACCGTCGTCTGCACCTCGCCCACCGTCTGAAACTCCATAAACGCCACGCTCTCAATCACGAACCTCGAGAAGCCGACGTGATCCGGCACGTCTCCCGTCCTTGCCTCGTCCAGCTTGCCCAGATCAAAGTCCACCTGCCCGCACAGCTTCTCCAGGAACCGCTGCCGATTCTTCATCTTGCTGATCTTCAAAACCTCCATCAGCAGGTGCAGCTTCGACTGCAGAGGTTCCGTCGTCGCCCCGCGGCAGTCCTTGACCACGTCTCGCTGGTAGTTGTAGGCCGACTGCACCGCCTTGATGTACTCTCTCTCCAGCACCGTCTCGTGTTTCTCGTGCAGCGACCGATGTTCCATAAACGCGAGCTCTGCGATTTTCCGGTTGGCCGACGTCTCCAGCGTCATCAGCGTCACCCCCGTCTCCTTGGGGTGTGTCAGGCCCTGTCGGTTGATGCTGCCCAGGACTTCCATGGCCAGAAAGGCATGCTCATCTTGACTTCCCAGCGCTATCCGCGTCATGTCCTTGAGGAACCGCTGCGTCGTTGCGCTCGCCACGTCGTCAAAGTTGGTTCCGCCCATGACCGTCAACTCCTTCTTCTTGTCTCCCGATGCGGCCTCGGCGCCGGCCTCGGACCTCTTCTCCTCCGTCATGAGAAATTCCTTGAACGAGCGAAGAACTAGAGACTCCAGTGACGGCACTTGGTCCTGGAACACCTGCTGAAAGGCCGTGTACACCTTGGCCAGGACGTAGTTGCGAGGCCACGACTGGCACACCAGCCCGATGGCCTCGATGGCCGCTTTCCGCGCGTCCAGAGATTGCGTCGGCAAGGCGAAGGGCGAGAGCATGTCGACTATCAGCCGGGGAACCGAGTCTCCCTTCCAGCGAGGAAACCTGTCGCGGAAGATCTGAAGCTGCTTATCCAGGTCCGAATGCTTGCCGACACTCCCCACGATGATGGCATAGGCGCAGAGTTGCCCGAGCCCCCTCTTGTCCAGTGTGTCCTTACCCAGCTTCTGGATGCCCAAGAGGCTCGACGCGACGAGGTTCGCCAAAGGGGAAAAGTCCCTCAGCAGCTCGCAGACGACTTGCGTGCAGGCGATCAAGTCGTCGAGCGCGACGCGCGAGAAAATCTTGCCGATGGCCTTGAGGAGCTGCAGGCGTACGTCGGCGAGAAACTCTGCGTGTACCATCGGCAGCTGCGGAAGGACCCTTTTGTAAATCACCGTCACGGCTCGGAAAGCGGCCAACTCGTCGCGGCCAGAGAAACTGGCCAACTGAGGCTTCAGCAGCCGGATCTGCTCAAAGTTAAAGAGCTTCGGGTCGGCCTTGGCAAAGATGGTGAGAACTTGCAACGCGTCGCGTCCCGACGGGACCGTCGTGTCCTCCGAGTCGGGGTTGTCGATCATTCCAAACATGGTCCCGACCAGCCTCGAGCACACCGAGAATGGCCCCTCCAGTGACCTGTTCTGCGGCCTGAGCACCGTCTGAAACACCTTGTCGAGGACCTCGGTCACTGTCCCCGTCTTGACCGTCTGGATGATGAGCGCCACATGCTCCGCGAGCGACGTTTCAAACGCTGCCGTGTTTTCGTTGGAGTAGAAGGGCGCAAACCAGACCTCCTCGATCATCTGCCTCGAGAGATCGCGCACGCCCTCGTCTGGGTCCTGAGCTCGGCGGAGCAGACCATTGGCAATGGCGCTTCGGAGCGTCTTGCTTCGGTTGCGGAGATAGATGTCGCGCGCGAGCTTCATCGCCCTCTTTCTGACTCCCACGCCGGCGTCCTGGAATCGCTCGATGATTCTCGGCGTCAGCGACGACTCGAGGGCGCGCCGCATTCCTATGCAGTTGCCGAGCAGACCAAGAGCCGAGTCTCGAACCTGCGTCGACGAGTCGCTGGCGCAGTCGAGTATCAACTGGATGACGGTCGAATCGCCGTCCAGAATCGACGGATCCGTCTCGAGCACTTGATGGATGCTCTTCAAGCTCTTGCTCCGCACCGTCGCCTGGTCGCTAGCCATGGAACCCAGCAGGATGTTGACAATCTTGCCGAAAGCCTCACACAAGGGAGACCGTAGCAGGATGATCGAATAGGCGAATCTGGCCTGGCTGGCCGACACGGCTTTGAACGTGTACTGGCTGGACAGCCATTTCCGATCCTCAATCATCATTCGAAGCCGGTAAGCCAAGCGGCCCAGTTCTTGATCCCGCTCCTTGTCGCCTTCTTGGACAGTGTCGTAGGCGACGTGGATCTTGTTCGCCCAGTCCGTGGACATGTACGATGCCGCGCCCGCCAGATGAGGGTCGTCGGAGCAGCGCTCCTGAAGGTGTTCCAGGGACACGCGGTAGGGTCCCGACCACGTGCTGATGTGCTCCATTTGGCTCTTCTGCTCGAGGACGAGGATGGCCAGTTCCGACAGATACTGCGACAGCTCGCTGGCGTCGCTGCCTTCAAACAGTCCCGCCGTCTTCTTCACGTGCGAGCGGAGGCGCGAAATCGCGGCGCTCATAGCGCCCAGCAGCTCCAGCGCCATGTTCTTGGCCGGCGCGGCCGTCTTGCCGGCCTCGAACAGCTGCACCATCATGAACATCAAGAGGCGAAGAAGAAGCTCTGCCGATGGCCAGTCCGGCGAGTCGAGGCAGGTTGTAAAGTCATCCACGAAGAGATCCAAGAGGTTTCGGTACGGCGTGTCTCCAGTTTTGGTAGAGCCGATGGCTCGCTTGACGATGAAGTTGATGACGTAGGACGCGTTGCGGCTCGCTGCATCGGTAAGGGGCACGGCGCTGGCTTTCAGCTCCTGCACGGCTACGGCGTGTTGCTGAGCACCAACATCTTCCGTCGTCACCGTATACGGCGCCTGGCTCTTCTTAGACGCGGCCGACCCTTCGCCTGGCCCAGTGTCGGTGCCGTTGATGCGTTGAAGGATGGCAGCCCGCCCGCTCCCGTCGTCAACGTTGACCCTCCCAGAGCTTGCCTGAACCAGACGCATGATGAGAGCCGAGACGGGCTGAATGCTGCCGCCGTCAGACAGCTTGAATTGTCTGGAGCTTTGCTTTCCAACGGGAAGCTTCTCGAGCGAGGTGAGTATGTCGTCGATGATGCCCTGCCTCTGCTCGGGCTTGATGAGAAAGATTTGGCAGAGCATGTCCATGGCAACGGAGCGAATGCCGTCGAACCTCTGGGGGCCGATGGCAGAGTCCTTCTCAAAGTATGCATTCTCCACGAAGATGAGTTTGGATGAGGTGTACTCCAGCGTGTTGATGACCGACTCGGAGAATTCGATTTTGGTTACGAGCTCCGCAAGTATGGCAAACAGCTTCTGGCAGCAGACAAAGGTTGACGAGACGGCCTTTTTGTGCTTCTGCACCAGCTTGAAGAGGCTCGCGGCCGGCCCCGAGTTGCGCAGCTCGACCAGCGGAATGACCAAGTCTTCAGTGACAGACTTGAAGAGGTCAACGCACCGCTGAATGGTCGATTCGGAGTAGAGCTGTCTGTCTTCGCGGCCCCCGGAGAGCAAGCGCAAGCAAGTGCGTGCAGCTTTCAACGCCGTTTCAACCTCGGACAGTTGCTGGACCCACGAGTCCACGGCGCCTTCGTCCCAACTCTCGTCGACGCGAAATTCCAGGCTTTCGACCTGTCTCAGGCTCGAGTCGCTCAGTTTGATGATCTGCAGCAGATTCTCCAAAGCGACGCTCTCGAAGCATCTCAGATCAATGATTTTCTGGATGGCGCCGTGTAGCTTCTGTTGCGTCGCAGACGTCATGGCAGGTTCGTGATCTGCCTTCAAGGTCACGATGTGCTCGGATCCCGGCTCCATGGCGAGGGCGCTTCCCACCGCGGCGAAGATGGATCGAAAAAGCGCATCAAGGGCATCTAGAGCTACCTCGCTCCTCTGACGCTGATCGAGACTGGTGACGGTAACGCCCTGGCTGTGAGCTACGTCTTGTGTTTCCGGCCGCCGGGTCGAAAGGCTTCTCGGAGCGTCTGGAACCTCGCATACCTCGAGATACTCTTCCTTTTTGATGTTGGCCTTGGGAAGCTCAATGCTGAAGGCCAGGTTCTTCCCGCCCGAAGGAGATTGTTCTTTAATGACTGCGTTGCCATTGTTGGAAGAGGGAAGTTTGACTTTGGCAGGGAGCTCCTGCGGTATCGAATGTGGTATCGACTCCAGCGGCGGGCCCGACGTCGCGACGTCGATATATGAAGACGGGTCGAAGGTTTTTTTCGACGGAATGGCCACCTCTATCCTACAGGAGGGGGATCTATACGCCTGAGGGTTCTCCGATCGCCTGTCTTGCGCATATGAAGGGGCTCTGGAGCTTAGCGACGGAGATTCCTTGGTTGATTTCGGCAGTTGATGGACCTCGCCATTCGCCTTGGGGCCTGCAATGTTGGCTTTGGTCGACTTGAAGAAGCTTCCCACCCTGTCGTACACGCTTCTGGTCATGGGCGAGAGGCCATGCGAAAGGCTCTTGCTGGGTGGCGGGCCAGGTGGCCCGGGCGGTATGGCCGAAAACTTGCTGAAGAACGGTCAGCCTATAAGAAGAAGAGAGAGTGTGTGTGGTAAAAGTCATGACGAACTATTGGGTTCTTTGGGACGGCTTCAGATCGTGCAGAACGTAATCTGCAGCCTGCTTCAAGGTCCTCGAGCCTTGCGGATGATTCAAGGCCTCGGCGTTGACCCTGTCGAACTCGTCTCGCGGGAACAGGCCCGATATGGGCAGAGCGGGCGAGCCTGATCCCAAAGTCGGGTCGGGAATCACATCTAAGGGGCCGCGTCAGTACAAGCTCCGCGCGGTTTCAAAAGACACTGACCAGGAAGTAGGGGCGCCGTCGACGTCTGGGGCGAATAGGGCAGCGACTCTTGCAGCGTGAAGGGCCGCGAGATGGCGGGATGAGGTTGCGGCGGAGGTTGAAGCATGTCGACCCCATTTGTGGGACCGTTCGCACCGCGTGGAAGCATTATGGCGTTATTGTCCGTCTTCGCAGTATGCGTCGTGCATGGCTGGGCGTCGAAGCAGTCGGGCGAGTCGCATCGAAGGACAAGGCGAGTCGGCTTCGGGGCCGAGGAGCGATGACAGGGGGGCCTGTCCGAAGCTGTTGCGCTGCGTCTCGTAGGCGTCTGGTAGGCGTTCTCTGCAGGCCCTGAAGGCGTATCTTCAAGAAAGGCGAAGGGTCTCTTTAGGGCTTGGGCCCGCCGTCTGCCCGGCCTCGTGATGTAGGTTGTCGCTTCAGAAGCAAGAGCCTCCCTGCTTTCCGCTTTCCTCTCTTTCCTGGGCACCTCAATCTGAGCGGGTCCCAGCACAGCGATCGGGACTTGTGGCCCGTGCTGAGCAGGTGGCAGTAGAAGTACACAGGTACCGAAGCTTATCTCATCAACAATCCGACCTGTGGGTTGTACGAGGTACCGGGTAACTTGAAAAAAAAAACATGCTCAGACCTCAATAAAAACCCCTGAGCGACTTGCGCATTCGTCAACCTGATGATGGATGGAATGACCACTTTTTTTTTCTTCTGAATCCGATTCCGAGGCTGCCCGCATTTCAACAGTCCTCCGGGTTCATGTAGTTTGTACATCTACGATTTGCCCAAACCTCCTTCTCCTCCCTTTGCTGAGCCAGCCCCCTAAAGCCGTGTTGGTCCAGGGTCTCAGACATGCTCCTCTGTCCCCCTTTACGCTGAAGCACTCGCAGCCTCGGGAATCAGCGCGTACTCGGCGTCAGCGCTCTTTTCATAGTCCGCCATGTCCAGCGCCACAATAACGCTTTCGCGCACCACCTTTTCCTTGTCTTTGAGGAAGCGCTTGAGAACTTCCTCGACGCCATCCTCGCTACCCAGACTGCCAAGCGCCTCGGCAGCCTCGTGTCGAACCATGCTGGCCTCGTCCACGTCACTCAGTGCCTCTGTCAGGGCCGGTATTGAGGCGGGATGCGACAGCTGACCAAAAACAAACGCAATCTCGTGGCGAAACAGGGCCGATTTGTCCTTGAAGCCCTCCGCCAGGGCAAGGACAGCGGGAACAGCGGTGGGCAGGTCTGGAGGGGACGCGAGGTCGCGGAGAGCAAACATGGCGCGGTACCGTAGGAAGAGCGGTGAATCCGCATCCATGAGTTGCTTGGCGAGATCGTCGACCGTTTTATCTGACTCAGGCATCGGTGGCGCAGGATCAACCGAGGCGAATTCGCTGCCTTTTGTCAGTCGCCGCCCCAAGCCGGCCACTGCGGACTCTTACCTCTGTCGCAACTTTTCCTGCAGCCGCGCGGGGGAGTTTTCCCAATGTATTCTGTCGATGGCAATCTCGCACGTCTCCTTGACCACAACGTCCTCGCCGTCGCGATCGCGAAAGTGTTGGAGCAGACACATGTTGTCCATCTTTCCTAGTGCGCCCAGGGCTTCGGCGGCCTCGTGCCTGCACATGGGGTCCTCATTCAGATCGGAGAGGACCTGTCGCAGTGGCAGCACGGCCGCATCATTGCCGGTCTGTCCCAGGCAATAGGCCAGCTCATGCTTGAGCAGCGCAGACGGAGACGCAAAGCCGGCGGCGATGGCTTCGATAGCGGCGACGGCAGATTCGTCCTTGGAGGTTGTCGCCACGTGTTTTAGCGAGAACAGAGCCCGGAATCTTAGCGGAAGGGGCGTGGATTCGGAGCAGAGGCTCTCTCTGAGACTCTTGATCGCAGGGTCGGCCATCTCGGACACTTTTAGCCAAGAGCTGAGCCGGGGAAAAGTTTAGTATGACGCAGGGGTTTTTCCGCGCCGCCAAGACGGCTCAGGCCGGGGGCTTTGTTAGGCCGAGTAAATCTCGGATTCAGGTTAGCCCGAAGTCACATGACACGATGGTAGACGTTTGCATTGGTTGTGTCTGAAGTTGAATCACCAACTCGAACTCTACCTCACCTTCAGTAACCTCGTTTCCCACGTGTCTTGTTAAGTGATTGAATCTCCCTTGCTCGTCCTTTTCCTTTTGACAAAAAGAGTGACCTCAAAACACTGAGCCCTGTCGTGAGTGGAGAGTCTGGTTCTCGGGGGTTGAAAGCTCCACGATATCGAGTTCAACAGATCGATACCACAACGGGGCGAGAATCTCAAGCGCGTCGCTCACGGACACGAGCACAGTATGGCATCGTCTTCCTAGTAATTCATTTCCGACCTTCAGTCTGCACTTGAGAGTGAGTTGTGGTGGAACCTTACCGGCCCGGCGATCACTTCTTTCCGTCATCACCACCACCATGAATGGCCGAGACAGAGATTCACACTTTTCGTAAAAGGTGACAGACGCGAGGCAGAGCACGATTTGTTAAAAATGCCCCTACGCGTCGTCTTTTACCCCCGCCATTCATTCAAAAGAGATGAGCATGTGTGACATAGCAAAAGCTCCATGTTCGCCTCTAATGACATTGAATCTGTACAAACAGCTAAACTCCGCGAGTTATTTCGTCTCCTCATTTATGGTCTTGAAAAAGCCTTTGGCCGTTGAGCCTTCGCCCACTACCATAATATACGCAGTCTCGAAATATGTCTTGGCAACGGCGCAGAGCTCGGGCGCAAGCACTTCGAAAGCTTTGCAGAGTTTAAAGAAGGCAAAGGGCGTCCACTCACAAGCTTGGCCCCAGCGCCTGACCTCGAGTTTGGTTCCCTTGCCACTGACAGGCGCCCGAGCCGTGATATCAAAGCCCAGCGCCTCAAAACCCCTGACCAGCATCTCGACGCCGGCGACGGGCTTCCCGGCCGAGACAAGGGCGCCGCCGAGCGCAAAGTACGGGTCCCAGAGTTCCAGCCGGACGCTGCTACCGCCGGCCGCCGGATAGGTTTTGGCCATCTTTTTCAGCACCTGCTTGGCCCCGGCTGCATTGGCGGCGCCCACTGAATGATCCATCGCTTTCGAAAGGTCGCTGCGGAGGTCCTTGCGTCGCTTCAGCGCGGCGCCCGTCGTGGCCTTTCCGATCTGGCAAAGTTCGCAGTCGCAGGTGAAGCCCCAAGGGGAAAGCTTCGCCTGGGCTTCCTTGTAGGACTGGTATGGTAGTGGTGGATGATAGAAAAAGACGAGTTCGGAGCCCGCTGGAAGGTCTTTGGTTGCGCGCACTATCTGCATGTCGCCGATGAAGGAGCGGCGACAGTTGGCGACGCAGGAATGGTTGATATGTGAGGCGAGTAGCCATATGCCCGTCGTGGTAAACCCCGTGCATCTCGCTAATTTATCTCTTTCGCCCTCGTCTGTCATTACGGCCGCAAGTGACTCGAGAGATGTTCTCGGTGCACCAAAAGAGTTAAGGGCCATGATTCTCTCAACCATAAAGCTAATGAAAGGTTAACAGCTAATCATGGTCAATATGCGACGACGCTGTTGCACGTACGAATCTACAACTGGCCGCCCATCGCAGTCAAGGACTGCACTCGCGGCATAGTCGCCGTGATGTAGATCCATAAAGGGACGTGAGAGTTGGGGATTGTGGTATAGCTTTTGCACAAGTTGGGTGAGAAGACGAGCCTGGCCGCCGACCGTCATTCGTCTAGTGGCTTGATTCACGAGTATGGCAGTATCGTCCTCTTCAGCATAGGCGTAGGCGAACGCCTTTTCGCATAGCAAAAGCTGACCCGCCGAAACAGCTTCCTTAGTAAAGAGGCCTCGTCCTCGGCCGGGCGACACGCGCACTTCAACAGGGGCTGAAAAGGTGGCGCAGTCAATGAGCGGAGGTGTCGCCTTGCTCTGCTTGTACATGAGGTCGAAGTCATACTCGCCCGTTTGCTGTTCTTGAAGCCTGGCCGTGGCACGGTTGAGCTCCTCCTTAGCAGCTGTATTGTTTGGGAACAGCTGGACCAGTTTTTGCAGACTGTCGCGACTCGACTCCATCTTTCCCAGCTCGTACAAGGCTCGTGCCTCGCGGAATAATTGCTTTTCTTCTGACGGCGACGAGCCGGCGTTGATATGAACAGCGTCTGACAGGGCCTTTTCCGGACGGTCGAGTTTGAGGTTTGCCAGCGAACGGTTAAGATAGGCAATTTGCTCCTCCTCGGCCGTCGTAGCCGCTGCGATGGCAGAAGAGTACCTAAACACGATACGATTAGTGAACTCAGGCCTCGTTCTCTTTGCTGTTTGTGGAGGAGTGAATATGATACAGATTATTTGCCTCTGCCCACATCTGTAACCCGACGGCTTCGTTTCCCTGGTATCGATAGCTGAGACTGAGACTGCTGTTGGAAGGTACCGACGCCTTTCTCCATTCCTTTGGGATCTTCTCATCGTTGTTCTCGAGCCAAATGATGTCACTGACGTGGTCTACTCGGATCGAGTATGTGCCGTCATTGGCGCATTTGAAGTACGGTTCCTTGACGAGGCAGACGTGGCCCGGCTTCAGAATGCACTCGACTGGCACATCCGTCTCCTCCGGCTGGTAGTATAGCTGGAGCAAGGCGGCGGTACCCTGTTCGTCCTCAACGATTGCCATGACGGCCGTAATGCGGTTCTCTGGTGTGCAGACCCGTAGTAGAGTCTTACTACCGCGATGATGGGTTTCCAGTCTCATGTCAGAAATCATAATCGGTGTGAGCTCAGTAAATGAGCGGGAACAGGCTGCATAAGGGGCTGGGACCAGCGACATGGCAATACTCTTGTCCCGAAAGTGACACATGAAAGTTCGAGCCCGTGTCAACATGAATCCGAAGATTATTTCCTCTGGGGAGGGATGATCGTGGACACTCTGGCCCTTTCTTCGCAAGGCTCGTTCTGCTAAGCTTATGATATTGTCCAGATAGGCCTTGAAGGATTCGGTATCGGATACATCTTTGGTGTCCATGTCGGGCGATCTGCTCTCCAGGATGGACGATCGGCTTGGACCTGCAATTTGGACTCTCTTGGGTTGGACAAGAGCTTAAGACCCTGCCTGCATTTATGTAGGGAAAGAAACTTCTACGAGCCTGGCACGTTGGGACAGCATCCCTGGGTGGCGTCTCATATGGTCTGTGCCTTGATGAAAAGAGGGGGCTGCGGGAGCAGACCGGATAGCCGCCTGATCAGTGTCCGCCCCGGGCGTCGAATACAATTGCTGCCCGCGAGGAGATGAGGTCTCGGCGGCAGTGACGGCAAACGCCATGCCTCTTATTGTCAGCAGTCATTGCATGGCAATTGGTGTAGTAAGTCATCTCAACCATTAGGTATGGTAACGAGCTGGCGGAAGCGATTTAACGGCATGGCAGAATCTGTTCCAGCGAGACCGAACGAGGGCGAAAGAAGGATCAGGAACGTGGGAAAATAGGCCAAGACGAGATAGAAACTCAAGTAACCCTAACCCAAACACCGACAACCATGTGGATTCCCTTATCAGGAGCCGTTGAAGTCTCATCAAGGGCCTGGCAAATCAAAGACGATGTCAATTGTTGCTTGTCTAGATGTAGTTTATGACACACACCGAACCTAAGGGGATATCGTATCTCTGTCTGCTGCATGGCTCTGCAGACAGCCCCTTTTCCCCGTTGGCCTTGATGTCGTTCCCCTTTCTCTCAGTAGATGCTTGTGCTTCCGTCTCGTATCGCAGATACCCGCAGAAGGCCTGTGCCTCGTTTGTATGCTTCTCATCCTTCGTCAGGGATCTAAAGAGCAAACCAACTCGCACGCTGCCTAGCGAGGACCGAGAGGGGAGGGGAGGCGGAGGGGGCTCGTTTTCGGCTGCTCCCAAAACAGGCGTACATCGATGTTGGCGAAGATTCTGATTACTCAGCAGCTTAGGATGCCAAGATGCCGAGATGCCGAGGCTTCTTCCGCCGGCTCAGTTCTTCCGGCTTCCGTCCAACGACCCCATGGTTCAACGGTGTCCGTCGACTCGGACAGCACCTCGAGATGGAGTTCGTCGCCGCCCTCCGGGGCTCGCTAGACGAAAACAAGCCATCACTATTCGAAGTCCTCGCTGAGCAGCAACTCGCCGGCTTGCTACCCCCCACCGTCCGCTACCTCCTCACCATCGCGACTCAGCGTCATCCAAGATATCTGCTGCGTATCCTCAACTCCTTCGACGAGCTTTACTCTCTGTCGATGCTGCTGGTCGAGCGCCATTATCTGCGTACTCGTGGCGGCTCTTTCACAGACCACTTTTATGGGCTCAAGCGCGAAAAGGCTGTGACTGCCGAAATCCCCCGGGCCAGCATCGCCGCTCCACGCCTTGTGAGCGACGCGCTCAAGCTGACAACGGCCGATGTTTGGAAGAACCTGGCCGTCATCGTCGGCTTGCCATACCTCAAGAGGAAGCTGGACGAGAGCTATGACATCAACGCGCCCAGAGCCCTACTCGGTTCTGCCTACACCCGCATGCCCGACAATCCCTCTCTTCGCGATCGCTTCCTCCATTACTATCGCTGGTTCCTGCGCAACATTTACCCGAGTGTCAATGCTGCCTACTACTTTTCTTTATTGGCCTTTAACATGGCCTACTTGTTCGATCGCTCATCATACCACAGCCCCTTTATGTGGCTCATCGGCTCAAGGCTTCGCAGGATGACCAGGACTGATTATCTGGCCATTGAGTCCCTCCTCGAGCGACCCAAGTCGTCCGCTCGCCCGGGCCCGCGATCCATATTTTCTCCAAGCGAGCTGGGCTCCAGGGCCCTGTCCGGCCTTTCCATGCTGCTCCCTATGAGCATATTTGCCCTCAAGTTTCTAGAGTGGTGGCATCAGTCCGACTTCGCCAAGCAGCTTTCGCGTAAGGCTGCCGAACACGTTGATCTTCCGCCGCCTATACTTCCGGGCTCCCGGAGCGGTTGCGAGGGCGCACTCGACAGTGGAGCTGACGCGGCGAACCAAAAGGTGCCGAGCGAAAAGTCGCCAGGCCAAAAATCGTCCGGCGACGAGAGCCATGATGAGATCCCAGCTCAAGATGCCCCGATCGCAACGCCATCGATGCTCCCCATACATGTCGTCCGGGTGCCAAAGGATACCTCGGCGTGCCCCATCTGTCGAGACGACATCATCACGCCCACGGCCTGTCAGACCGGTATCGTGTACTGCTACTCGTGCATTCATCGGTGGGTAGAGGGCATACATCCCAAGCAGGAGAATTTTATCCAGCATCGTGCCGGACAGTGGGAGAGTGGCCGCGGACGATGCGCCGTTACTGGGAGGCGCGTTCTCGGCGGGACTGAGGGACTGCGGCGAATTATAATCTAGGTATAAACACGGACGTCCTCTACGGAAATCCTAAAGCCTGTCTGCTTCGATGAGCCCGCCAGTCGTCAACGTCGAAGCTGAAAACCGGCGTCCGCTATGCGACCCAACCCCGCAGAGGCTTGCTCAACCGTCGCTAGGCCACATCAACGGGGCTCAGACTTGGAATGCAGTCTTCGCTCCGGTGTCTAAACCTGCGTCTCAGACGGCAGTCCTCAAGACGTCTCAGACGGCAGTCCTCAAGACGTCTCAGACGGCAGTCCTCAAGAGCAACGGCCAACGTTGAAGTGCGGGCAGGACGGCTTGTGCCGACATGTCTTAATCGGAGCCGAAGTTACCGCGCCGCTTGCTGATGGGTAAGAGCCTCATGGATGTGAACCGCTCTATACTTCTCGTCATTGTTGGCGAGTGTGTGACAGTGTCTTTGAGTGAGATGATAATGCCACAATGGGCAAACGGGGCCACAGTCAAAGCTTATACGGGCCATCTCTGAACCTCACTTGGAATGCCTCTACCATCAGTCAGTGGTTCGTCGCCGTCGTTCCATTCTGGTCCCCCGATCGACCGAGTCTTCAACCGGGAGTCATATTCATGACTCCCAGTCGTTGGTCGACGACTACCCTCTATATAATGAATAGAACGCTTTAGCCTCTACGGCTCTGCTGCCGTTCCGATCTCCTTCCTCTCCAGTCCATTTGGATTGAGTCAGCGGTTGTCTGATGCTCTTGGGCCATCTTTGAAACTCGACCTATTACTGAAAAGACATGGCCTATTCGTTAACCGCATCTTTCGCTGGGCAATCACTCCTCAATGGCTTCGACTGGTTTGACGGGGTCGATCCCTCGCATGGCTCAGTGGCCTACCAGAGCAGGGCCAACGCTGAGGCAAAGGGGCTATTTTCCGTTGACGAGAACACGGGCGTGGTGAGGCTAAAGGTTGACCACCAGCATCAATACAGGCCGCACGAGGGTCGGCCGAGCATCCGGCTCGAGAGCAAGGAGACGTACAACCACGGCCTCTTCATCTCTGATTTCCTCCACATGCCGCCATCGCAATGCGGCCTGTGGCCTGCATGTACGTGGGAGCTGCCGCCTGTCATAACCGTTGTGGTTTCAGCACCGCTAACGAAACACACAGTCTGGGCATACGGCTCCAGCTGGCCCAGGGGCGGCGAGGTAGACATCATCGAGGGCGTCAACACTGTCCACAGAAATGCCGTCACCGCACACACGACCGATGGCTGCACACTAGACGCCACTCCCAAGGGGCCAGACGACGTCTATTCCGGCATCAAATCTGGGACGAGCTGCGCTAGCGGAGCGCAGAACATCGGGTGCGGCTTCAGCTCGCCTGCCAACGTCACTACAACCTACGGAGACGGCTTCAACGCAGTCAATGGCGGCGTTTATGCCATGCAATGGGACTCGGAACATATCAAGGTTTGGCACTTTCCGCGCGGCGAGATCCCTGGGGACATTGAAGCCAAGCACCCCGATCCCAAGAGCTGGAAAGCTCCGATGGCGGTATTTGGCGGCTCCAGATGCAACGTTGATTCTTTTTTCCGAAACATGAAGCTGGTTATCAACATCGTATGTTGTCCGTGCCAGACGCGGTAACAGAAGTTACTGACGCGTTGAGACAGAACTTCTGTGGCGACTGGGGCAACGCCGTCTGGGGCAAAACAGACCAGTGTAACGCGTTTGCACCAACTTGCTCCGAATACGTGGCTCGGTCACCGCAAGCCTTCGCCAATGCGTACTGGGACGTCCGATATATCGACACTTACCGACTGTCAGACGGCCGCGTTACCGCCGCGCCGTACTCCGACACGACGGTCAACATGCCGACGATAACGAGCGAGCCAGTGACGAGTGTTGACGGGGGCGCACTGGACTCGACCATGATGTCTTCCTTCATCGGTAACATGTCGGCGATGGAGGTGACGGCTAATCCATCCACAATCGGCAGGTACGCCTACCTCGGCTGCTTCGGCTCCCTCAACGGCTTCAAGACGTTCAGGCAAGTCAAGGAGAGCGAACAAATGACGCTCGAAATGTGTGTCGAACTGTGTGACGGACAAACGTTTGCAGGCACCGTCGACGCCCAATGTCTCTGCGCAGACTCTCTGGACGCGGAGACACGTGCGGCGACTCCTCAGGAGGCTGCCGTCTGCGATCACACGTGTCCAGGAGACGAGGACGAGTTCTGCGGCGGCCTTCGTCGGGGAATGCCGGGGGCCGGTGGAGAGACGATGAAATTCTCATCGATGCCCATCTGGAACGCGTCCAGCACGAGATCGGCACGCGTCCCATTGAGACGGGACAAGCAGCGCAGAAGCCTCAGCGGAAACGTCCTCATCAGTTTATACGCTGCCGTAGCGGGCCCAATACCGCCGCCGCTACCGGCGCCGCCCAAAGGCTCCGGGCTGAGCGAGACGATGCTCATCAGCGAGACGGCCTACAGGGATGTCCATCCGTTGACGTCGACGGCCGCCCTACGAGCCGGACTCAGGGCGCCACCAAAAGCCGAGGTGACGAAGCTACCCAGCACAAAGCTCAACATGATGTCCGGCAACAAAGCAGACAATGGGCACAGACCCGCCATTTCCTGGAGCAACTCGGCCGATGCAGACAGCGGCCCGGAGCGAGGTGGAGAAGGCGAGACGGCGATGATGCAGTTGCGGCCTCCGCCGGGGCCCGGCTTCGTCCATGAAGGGTCTTCTGCAACGGAGACGCTGCCTCCCGTCGGGGGGCCGTTGCCAGTGCCGGGCCGGAAGGGTTCGGAAAATTCGGAGGCCCCGAGAGGCTCGGTATTGGTAAAGTACTTGGAGCCTGAAAGTCCGGAGACTGGTGAGTACTCGGCTTGTAATCCGCCGGAGGAGGTTGCAGGGGGTCTCCGAGATGGACGACGCCCGTACAGCGGGCCGATCCAATCCGACGTCGCAGAGGATCTCGAAGACGGACGACGTCCGTACAGCGGACAAAGCCCAACCAAGGCCGCCCAGGGTTTTGAACATGGACGACGCCCGTACAGAGGGTCAAGCCCACCCAAGGCGGCGGAACGATTCAAATATGGACAGGACCCATACAGCGGGCCAAGCCCACTCAGCGTCCCAGCAAACGTCGAGGCGTGGGAACGCGCATACGGCTCCGAGACGCCAGTCCAGCCGACGAAACCAAACTCCGAGTTGCCGGTCGAACTGGTTATGACGGCCGGATCGTGGGTCCGGCCTCGACCGGCGTTGATACTGACTGTCACCGCGTTGGTCGCAGCGTTGATGTGGTAGAACGATTTTATGAGCGAGGCGTTTGGTAGGTTGACTGGATTCCGGATCGGCTGACGACGAAACAAAGCCAAGACTTTTTTTTTTTCTGCTGCGCGGGCACATGATGGGAGGCAGAGAGGTCAAGCCACCCGGAGACCTTTTTTATTTGTTAACAGGATACCTAGCTTGTTTCCGTCTATATCACGAGATTGGTTCGGGCTGCACCGGAGTCAAGACCTCCGTCGACGGGCGTTTGGGGGAGGGGGAAGAGGGAGAAGATAGTAATGCTTATGATATAGCCAACCACGTGTTTGAAGCTTGCTCCGCTCCAGTGAAAAGGCAGTAAATGAGTGAGCCTGCTCCTCAAGGACGACTTAAAGATCGACAATGATGGCACGGCTCTTGACGATGTTGGTCGTCTCGTACGTCTGGGCGGCGTTGACCAACAAGCCGCCTTGGTTACTGCCGGGTCCGGCCATGAGCCACTTCCACAGGACACTCCGGACACCTAGTGAGATGATTTGGAGGAAGTCGAACCACTTGCGGCTGGGCATCAGGTCAGCTATAGGACCGGCAGGGCGGGAAAGGAGGCGCTCGTATGCGGCTTGCATGTCGTCGAAGTAGACGGGCTCGGTGCCGTAGGCGCTATGAACGTGACCGAAGACGTGGAGGCGAGGGCGGACACGCCATATTTCGCGGAGGAGGCCAGGGCAGCCGAGACCGAGGTCACGATGGTGTTTCTGGGAGGATGCGGGAGCTCAGCTGGAGTGCCTCTGGAGGAGGAGGAGGAGGAGGAGAGGCCTGGGACGTACAGGAGGGCCATGGGTCACGAGAATGTCCGTCTGAGGGGGGACTCTACTGAACCACGGAGGAGTCATGGGCGGGTATTGAAAGCTGTCGATGGAGCGAGCAGTGGACAGGCGTAGAAGAAGTCAGTTCTGCGTTCTCGCTGACCGGAAGAGCCGGGATGATGTAAATGGGGGATGACGACTTTGGACTCACGCGAAGCTGCTCGAGCCGCAGCGAGGGATGTGAGGCGAGCCGAAGAAAGACAGACGCCGACCCTTGATCTCCTGTACAGACATCTCATCCTCGAGATAGGTCAAGCCGTCGAGGTCAAGTCGGGTATTCGAGTTGACGTCATCGGGCACACGGGCTTCCGGGTCAAAGAAGCGATCATGATTCCCGGCGACAACGATCTTGACACGATGAGGCAGCGTCTTGAGCCAGTCGAGCTGGGCCTGGATATCGGAGGCGGTGCCATTGGTTGATAGATCACCGGCGTGGACGAGGACGTCTCCGGGAGGCACATGAATGGTGCGATCATGCGTGTCGGAGATGCAGACGATGCGAACGGGAAGCTTGCCCCGAGGCGGGTTCAGAGAAGAGCCGCGCAGGTAAAGGAATAGTCGGTAGAGCAGCGTCGCGAACAGGGCGAGGGGCGAGACAAGGAGGTAGTCAAGGGGGGCGAGGCGGTCGTATGGGGTGCGGCGGCGGAGGCCGAGGCCGGCGAGGAAGCCCATGGATGGGGGAGTGTGTCGAGTTTGTCGGTTGGTTGTAGAAGGGAGGGATCGCTGGTTGGGAGAGATTGAGGGGGAGCTTGCGGAGAGAGCACCTACCTACCTATTGATGGATCAATATGTGAGGTTGCAAGCTTGAGAGGCGGGACGATCAAGAGCCAAGGCGGCGCCGCATGGAGATCCCCTACAGGGGGTACCTGGTGCCAGCCTAGGTAGCTCGGTGCTGGATCCACTGCAGCTCAGCGGGGGGCTGCAACAGGTTTCAGCGCCAAGCTGCACCTGATGTCGCTGAAGCTTGCCAAATGACGTCGTCGTCGGAAATCCACTCTCGGTCTGGACCCTTAACCCCCTTTTCCCCCTAATTCTTTTTCATCGTCTGGTTCCAGCAGCTTTCTCGACCGAAATAATACGTCAATCCCATCAGAATCATCATGACCAGCCTCACAGGCAACGACCAGCACAACCTGGGGTGGGCATCGCCGCTTCACCGAGCAAAACCCTACGCGCGGCTGACGAGAGGGCAGCGTCGACTACGTCATCCTTTTCAAGGTGCCGCTACAAGGTTGCATCGCCGTTTTTTAAACCACCCCCCCCCAAACCAGATAGGCGCCTCGACTGACGCGAAAAACACAATCACCAGAGCGGGCCCAAGCTGAAGCCGCCTTCGTTCAGCTCATCCAGGCCCTCGCCCGTGTCGGTCTCAGCAGCACGGTTCGGCGAGGCGGCGATAGCGACTCGCTTCTCGTCTTTGTTCGCGCCGCGTCTCGTGAGCGACTCGCCCGACATGTTCGGCGAGCGCGTATGCAAGATTGGCTTCACGGTGTGCGCACCGCTGGACCTGAGGCGGATGCTTCGCGCGCGCTCAAAGAGGAGCCCGAGACCGAGGCCGAGAGGCTACGCATCGTATATCAGCTAATCAGCCAGCCGATCAACGAGGGCGGCGCGGGTGTTGGCACCTCGACTTTCGTCAAGACTGTGTTTCCCCTTCGCCATCAGGCCTTTAATCGGGCCTGGATTCAGAAATGGAGCAAGAAGCGGTTTCTCGAGCAGGACGACATTGACGAGATTCGCAACAAGTTTGGCGAGAGCGTTGCCTTGTACTTTGCCTTTCTGCGAAGCTACTCGACTTTCATCGTCTTTCCTGCTGCCCTGGGCTTTGCTGCTTGGTTGCTACTCGGCCAATTCTCTTACACGTATGCCCTTGGCTGCGGCCTCTGGTCTGTCGTCTTCTTCGAGTACTGGAAGAAAAAGGAGCTTGATTTGGCCGTCCAATGGGGTGTCCGTGGTGTCTCGGCTATCCAGCATCAGCGTCCGGGCTTCCAGTGGGAGTTTGAGACGGAGGATCCCATCACGGGCGAGCCCCGCAAGGTCTATCCCTACGTCAAGCGACTTCAGACTCAGTTGCTACAGATACCGTTTGCCCTTGCCAGTATCCTTGTCCTCGGCGGCCTCGTCGTCTTCTGCAATTCGCTTGAGATTTTCATCAACGAGGTCTACGATGGCCCGTTCAAGCAGTACCTGGCCTTTTTACCCACCGTCTTCCTCGTCGTCTTGACACCTACTTTTTCCTCGCTACTCATGCGTGCTGCCACCATCTTGACTGATAAGGAAAACTACGAGACATCAGACGGTGAGTCTCTGTCCTCGGGAGCCGTCCGTTTCACCGGCTAACTGGTTTCCCCGGCCTTCAGCGTACAACGCGGCCCTCGTGCAGAAGCAGTTTGTCCTCAACTTCTTTACCTCGTACATGGCCCTGCTCTTCACCACCTTTGTCTATATCCCCTTTGGCGAGTCGCTACTTCCCCTACTTGACCTGTGGAGGAAGACGGCGCAGGCACTGGTTAGCGTAGGCGGCAAGACTCTGCCGACGCAGCAATTCCACATCAACCCGCAGCGGATCAGCAGCCAGATGTTCTACCTGACGGTGACGGCGCAGATTGTCAACTTTGTTACCGAGGTCATCGTGCCTTACGTGACGCACAAGGCCGTCGTCAAGGCCCACGAGTTCCAGGTCCGGGGCCCCGCGCCACAGGAGCAGGACGATGCCGAAGAGGCCGAGTTCCTGAAGCGAGTGCGGGAAGAGTGTCACCTGGAGGAGTACGACGTGACGGCGGATTACAGGGAGATGGTGATGCAATACGGTACGTGTCGCGTGTCCGTGGTCTCGTTGCTGACCGCTTACCGCTTATGTTACGTTCAGGCTACCTCGCCCTCTTCTCCGTGGCCTGGCCACTGGCGGCCTGCTGCTTCCTCGTCAACAACTGGGTTGAGTTGCGATCGGACGCTTTAAAGATTGCCATCAGCTGCAAGCGGCCAATCCCGTGGCGAGCCGATTCCATCGGGCCGTGGCTCACGGCGCTAGGCTTCCTCTCATGGCTGGGCAGCATCACCAGTGGCGCCATCGTCTACCTCTGCAGCCACCGATCGCGGCACGGGCCCGAAGCGGCAGAGAAGTCGACGACGACGTCTCAGCTGACGGCATGGGGAGGCCTCCTCAGCGTCATGTTAGCTGAGCATCTGTACCTTGTCGTCCAGCTGGCGGTGCGATACGTCATGGGGAAAATGGACAGCCCTGGCCTGCAACGGGAGCGCAGAGAGCGGTACCAGATGAAGAGGAGGCTAGTGCAGGAGAGCATGCGCGGCGACGACGACGAAAAGACTCGGCTGGATGAGACGGGCGTGACGGATAGGGTGACGAGGGAAACGCTCGAGGAGGAGGCACGCAAGGCGTCGATTCCAGGGCAGGGCTCCTCTGAAGACATGTCGGTGATTTGCGATTCCTGCAGACGGGCGAGGCTGACATGTGCCTTACCAGGTTCTGGCAACGGCAGCGCGGAGCCGAGGATACCATCATCATTGGACGACGATTGATTGAGAAGGTATGTCAGTTCCTGCCCTCACTGTTTGGGTGAGTAGCAAAGAGAGGTTGCTGACAAGAGAGGGGGGGGGGGGGGGGGGGGGGGGGAAAGGGGGTGGCTGGAGAAAAAAAGAAGCCAGTCCCTAGTCCCGGAGTGGGAGGATAAGAACTGCGGCGGAGACAAACAAGAAGGTGTATTCGTACACGAGTGACGAACACTGTGTTGAGGGGGCGATGCGACGCAAGACGGTGCATTAGTAGATAAGGCGCTGCGAGTGGGAGGATGAAGGAAGAGGCGCGGCCTTGTTGACCGAGGGATGGGGGAGTCGACGAGGCGGGATCCGTAGATAAGGGGTGAGGTGATGGGCGTGCTGCAAGGCAAGTCGGACGGTGCTGCGTCATGTATGTGTGTATGTCATGTAGGTTCCGTGCGCGGCTGTGCAGAGTGCAGAGAGGAGACGGTTACTTGTGAAAAAGGGGGGGATAGGGGGGGTTTAAGACTGTTGTTCTACCGAGTTGATTTGGATGCTTCATACGAGCAAAAGGTAGTTAGTTGAAGGTGATGCTCTGTAGTCGTCACTGGCTGAGGACAGACGTTGTTCTCATAACGGAGAGTGTGCGGAATTGTCTTCCGGGGCTTCGGATGGAGGAGCCGGTGCGTCGATGACGTGTGCTGAAGGGTTCATGATGAATTGTGATACGCTTTACGAGTGATGAATTGTGATACGCTTTACGAGTGTTCCCAACCGTATCGTACTTCCTATGTATGCTGCTTGCGAATAGGAATGAAGCAGGTGGATGGACAGTCTGAAGGATGGCTAAGTGTATGACTTGGTTATATCTCCCACAATTGGAGAAGGAGACATACTTAGACTCTGATACGGAAACAAAGACGATCAACTGATTAAGGTGTATAATGACCGTAAGGGGTCCGCGAGCGAGGGCCCTGCGGGTATGCAGTTCCCGAGCAGCATCTATCCCCCGCTCGATAAGCACTTCCTACGGTCCTCGTCAGAAACCCATATAACTATGCCTCGTTCTCTACCTCTAGATGACGAAGCCAGAAAGGGTTCATTTCAGATATATCAGTAAGGAATCTCTCATTAAACCAAGTTAAAGACAACTCGATGAATAAAGTCGTACTACTCCTTAAAGTGGCGTCCTGGACTAGCGAAGGGGCCTGGAGTGCCATAGCTTCCACCTCCACGACTACCTCCGCCAGCTCGGCCGCCCTCCCACGCCGGCTCGACGACCTCCCACACCCCTTCCACGACTAAAAGAAACAGATTCTCTTGAACTTGCTCCCCCGCAGCATTTCGACGTTGTGCGTCGTGGTCGCTGGCTCCAACATGGTAGAGTGTGGTCCTTTCGGTCTATTTCCTCCCTGAGCTCTCAACTGGAGCAGAATGTCGGACTTCAAGTGCGATAGACACTATGAAAAAAGCAAGAGTGGATGTTATTTGGAGGCTACAGCGGCGGCAGCGTTGGCTGCTTATACACACAAACGGATGATAAATCAGAGTCCATCACCGAGTCACTATGACGAAGGGGGAAGTGCGATTCGTTAGAGACTTGCGCCTGGAGGACGTTGCGCTTCCACAGGACCGACTGTGCGTGACGCGTTTATAACGCATAGCGGCAATAGGATGTACGCTTGCCTGGATACAGGCAGACGAATGCGGCATCAGGAGCTGTGGTATGGGTTGAGTGACTAGCCGCCAGCAGACGATGGGGGCCGCGGTTTCGTCGAATCCAAGTGGCCTGATGACAATCCTTAAGGATGCCCTGCAGAACTGAAGTGAGCCTACAATGTTTGCACGAAGCCGGGAGATGGCAGCCCTATAAGCTGCCCTGCAGAACTGGGTCGGACCCGGAAACTTGGCGGGGGATTCGGGGAAAGAAGACGTGTACTAGATGCCCGTGAATAACGACTAGCTGAAGATCCCGATCATGCATTCTGGCAATAACCCCTCGATCGCAGTGTTTGGAAGGTCTATGGAAGCCGTTGTTTAAAGTCCGAACGAGAGAGGTCACTGCAAGTTTGAGCTCAACACGGGCTTGGTTTATCACGCTTATACGCCCAAATACCTCGCGTGTGAAGAGCCTAATACCTGGTTGAGCTGGCCCGAACCCATTGCCGCACCGCTTCCACCTAAGGAAAATCAAGAATTGGCGGTAAACTTGTCCATGGGAAGATGACCATCAACAGGCGAGGAAGAAGGCGGTAGATTTGTCGACTAAGCAGCAACAGAGCTACTACAATCGTAGGCTCAAGAGGCCGAGGAGGCATGCCGATTATATCTCAAGCAATACACTAGCAGACAAATCCGATGAGCTCGTATAAAAGTTATGCAAGCAAAACCTCGTTCACATTACTACATGTAGAGACGAGAGAGCTTTGTATCAATGATGAAATGGAACCTCTGTTTTTAGTCTACTCAACTAACAAAAGACGAAATCCCCCCGTGTGTTCGTAGAAACCCAAGGGAAAGCATGAGGGGGCCGTGCGGGAAGGGCCGCGGGCCGGGCCCGGGGGATTGTGGATAAACGGCAGAAGCCGAGGGGGTGCCGATGGCCTGTGCTGAAGGATCGGTTGGACAGGTCGTTGTATTATGTCCATCCATACACTACATGTTTATATTTGCGTGTAAGCAAGCGGTTATCGAATTCATTACTTCGTGGATTACAGATCTGGTTGGTTATATGGCCTTCGGGGTTTAAGCCGTTGACGCTTCTCTCGTACCGTGGATCGCCTGACACCGTCGTGGAAAAACCGGAGCACGTGCTGTGGCACAGACACGCAGAAACCGAACCAGCGTCCGGTTATATATCCGGATTCACATTAATATCCCACCGTAATTTAATACCTGGCAGGTTGATATTGATACTACTACGGCTGCCGACTCGGTCCCGCGCTCGTCCGTACAGTGCCGCACACTGTCACGACCAAAAAGAGCTGCTCAGGAAGAAGTGGGGGTCCAAGGCAGTGTTAGACAACTACTTTCTTGTCTACCTGAATCGCGTGGTCTCATCAGTAGAGCCTTAATAGCAGCACAACTCCACTGAACAAACATCCTTTTCCCCTTCCCTCACCCTCACCTCGGACGATGGATGGCAAAGGAAAAAAAAAGTGCTGACCCGGTAAGCAGGCACCGCAGCCAGCCCTACCGAGCTCTCATCTCCCGCCGACAGCGCCCCAGAAAAGGGCTGCTGTGCTCCGTCCAGTCTCGCTGCGGCGCCTGTTAGCGGCCGCTTCCGAATCGAGGGAAACCCACATCGGACTCGAACGTTGCAGCGGAGGCTGAGTGAGAAAGACATGAGAACCCATTATCATCGCAAAAGAGGCGAATCTGCAGACGTTGGCTGGATGCCCCACCGGGCCCATGGCCTTTCAGAGCAACTCTGGGCGTCGGGCTCAGCCTTGACAAACGGGAGCTCGAGTCGGCTCAAGGCTACGAATATAGACGCCATCGTGGGAGGGGAAGTGACAAGCGCCAGGCAGCTCCTCCGTACGGGGGGGGGGGCTGGCTCACTAAAACGGGCTGGCTCACCAAAAAAGGCCTGCCGCCTCACTCTGCAACCCGACCAGGGGGGGCGGATGCCACCGACAGGGCTCGGGCCCAGTTGGTCATCCAGGTCACGCCTCTCGACTGATACCCTTCGGCCTGAGTCTTTCCCCTCTCCGTCCCCTTTTGGCCCTTGGTCGCCGTCACCCTCGCCTCGCCCCCCGTCCATTGATGCCTGGGATCCGATAAACGCTGCCTGCCAGCGCAGCTGTGACTGACCGTCTGTCATACTCATTCCTCCCCCGTCGGCATGGATCATGTCGTCGATCACGTCGTCTCGCCCTTTTACGAAATCGTCGAAAAGGGCAAGACGGCTGTTCGCAATGCTGGCAGCTCCCAGACGATGCTCAGGACGGCCACAAGCCTCGTCGAGGAGGGCGAGCGGGCCCTTCGCCGCATAACTCCCGTGTGTCGCGACAACTACCGCCAATACGGTCATTACTTTGTCGACGCCCTACAGAAGAATGGTACGCGTCTGCTTCCCTTGTTCCTCCCTCTCACACTCACACTCACGACTGCAGACGAGATTCAGAGTCAGCGCGAGATCCTCATCGGCCTCGTCTGGGACTTTGACAAGTACGTCGAGCCGGGCGGTTTCAATCCCGGTAAATACGCCCAGCTCGAGGACCAGTCTCGAAAGGCGGCCGTGAGGATCTACACCATCCTCACAAACATGAGAGTCATGTTTCAACCTAGAGACGAGGACCGACTCCTCATGTCGCCGCCCTCGTCGCCGCTGTCGTCGCCGGGGCTGCCCCAGCCACCGCCTGCCCTGCAAGCACCCGTCTCAACGGCCATCCGCGGCCGGCTGACCGACGTAGACATCGCTACCAACGAATTGGAACAGTTCATGCGAGAACGTCACGCCCACCACGACAGTGACGACAGCGACCACGAGGACCAAGTCACCGCCGTCGACCAAGGCCCCAGAGCCCCGAGACCCGAGTCCCCGGTTGATCCAGGCCTACTGCAACCCAGCCTTCGCCGGCGGGGCCAAATGCCAGCCATCGTTCGCAAGCCTCGACCGTATTTGCCCCCGAGGACCCAAGACGACGCCAACTTGCGCCCGCTGACGAGCTCGTCCGACTCGAACCCGACTGTGCGGCCGGCGCGACAGAACATGGAGGCGGCCGTCTCGGTGGTGGAGGACATGGCAAAGGCACTGGAAACGCCGTCGGCCGCCTCGCGGGGTCACCGCTACCCGGCCGTGCCGCCCTCTCCGGGGCTGGAGGTTCCGGAAATCCGAAAGCCATACGACGATGGGCTCATAGTTGTGGAGCCTCCGGCGCCGAAGCCCAAGTCGACGGGCTACCCGTCCTTGGCCAAGCACTCGACCATCAGCGCCTCAAGCTCCTTTTATCAGCACAAGGGGTTTTGCGAAGGCGCCAAGGACGTGGTCAAGGGTGAGATCGGCGTCAAGCTGATACAAAAATCGGTGCAGCGAACGCTCTCGCGCGTTGTCGCCAAGTGCACCAGCTGCTCATTTGAGCTCGACAACCGCAACATCGAAGATGACCTGCAGAGGAGGGGTGAGTGGAGTGACAGATGATCAATCGGGGGAAGAGGCTGGCTGACACTGCGACGACAGACGACGGCAACTTCTCGACCAAGGCGGGCATCGTCTATCGTCTGCGTTTCCTGCAAAAGAGCCACCTCGCAGCCAAGAGGTCCGACGACGTACCGTACGGCTGCGTCTTCTGCATCCACCAGGGCCACACGCTGGACCCCGGCGACGCGACCGTCTTCTTCACGACTCAGGCACTCTTTAACCATCTCGCACGTCACCCGCGTCCGCTGCCCGTGGTGCCTGGCATCTGCGTAGTAGAGGAGGCTGTGGTGCCGCCACCGCTCCGCAACAACTACGATATCCACCTGCAGGGTCCGCAGACGAAACATCCGGCACATGAGCACCAGTCTGACATTGCCGGGCGGCCGACGGGCGTCGCCAGGGCAGAGGTCCGGCAGCTGCACAACAAGAGGCAGCCGCCCGACCGGTCGCCGGCGCTGGAGCTGGCGCAGGGGGCGAGGATCACGGGGATCCGCTGGCCGCGCGAGTACAAGGGCGAGTGGATGTTTGCGTGGCACGACGGCGCATTCGAATCGGTGCCGACGGACAATGTCAGGCTGGACCCGCCGCCGCCGTCGGACATCAAGATGGGCGGCTCGAGCCTCGTATTTGCCAAATCAAGGTGGAAATTTGCGCCCAGGGACAAGGAGAGGGGGGGGGAATGGCTCAAGTTTGGCAAGAACGAGACCATTTTCAACATTGGCTGTGAGTAGGGCCCGTGGGGAGAAGCAGCTGAGACCAAGAGCTGACAGGGCCGGCAGGGCCTTACCGCGAGCATTGGTGCTGGTCCGGGACAAACTCGAGGGGCAAATGGGGCATCTTCCCGCGCGCCTTCATCGACATGGAGACGGTACAGGAGCTGGAGGCGGACCCGCTCGACCAAGTGAGCAGCCCGACGCAAGAGAAGAGCAGGACGTCCATGTTTACCAAGCTGTCTGTGCGCAAGACGTACAGGCCGTCGAGCATCGCCGAGTCGACGAGCAGCCGCGACACGGGGGGTCCCAGCCTGCGGGCGGCGTCGTCGAGGACCACGAGCTGAGGCGGCAGACGATGGCGGTCAGCTGCGAGAGCATGACAGAGACAGCAACACGTGCCGCGTTGGTAGGTCAAGCTGAAGCCGGGATGCGCAGCGTGTCCTCGTCCGACGCAGCTGTACCCTTCCGCCGTCTCTGTCTCTGCTGCCTCGCTGACTCGCGAAGTCCAAAAATGACTGTACGGCCTCGGCCCTCCCTTTGGAGACGACTTGCCCCCCCCCCTCTCCCCTATCGTTGTGGAGCACGAAAAGGGGATGGGAAGAGGAGAAGAGGAGGGACAACAAAAGAGGTGAAAATGATGATTACCAAAGAGAAGTGCGGAAGAGAGCCGACGCGGGCAGCCGGGCGGAAGACGGCATGTAATGACGACTGTGATGACGGATGTCCGGCAAGGCGCCACGCCACGTCACACGGGTAGGACAGGAGCAGAGCGGTGGCGTCCGACAGCGGGCCGGATCAAGGCACACGGGTGCCGGGCGACACGGGGGGGGAAAGTGATGGGAGATGGAGGCGGCGGAGCACGGCAGTAATCCCGACCGGAATGGCGCCGCCGTTGCTCGGGGCATCGGCGATATCGGCGGTCACGGGACGAGGCATCGAACGCGTCTGCGCGTCACGAAGGTGATGGTGACGAGGTGATGAGGTGGCAGCGGGATGTTGACGAAGGAAAAAGAAAAAGAGAAGGCATCGTGAAACATGGACAGCGTGGCGTGACGACGAGCCGGCGATAAGCTTATTGCGTGTTGGGCGGTAGCACGAGTTTGGAGGAAATACGAATCGCTGTGCCGGCCGATGGGTATGCGGGAAAGTTGTGACGTGGTGTGTCGTAGGGAACGGATTGATGGCACTGTTTACTTTGTTTTGCCTCTTTTATGTGACGCTCGGTTTCTTTCCGGTTGACCGAGGCACGACGGATACGAAGAACGAATGTGGTGAAAAGACGCAGGATGGAAGGAAAATAAAACAAAGGGTGACAATACGAGATCAAAGGGAGAAGGGTGAAAGCAGGAGGAGCACGGGGCTCTCCTATTGTTCAAGTTTAGTTTAATAGGAGGAAGGGAGGGGGACGACGGTTTGTAAGGAAGAACGAAGTCCTATAGCAGATCAATCCTGGTTTCGTTACCCCGGGTCACCAACCATTAACGGGGACCCCCCTTTCGATATGGGGAGGAGGCCGGGCAGCGTCTGAAACATGAGGAAATACGGAAGCGGTTATTCACCCTGTATTATTTTGTCCCGGTTTTGGGACGGGGGGGGGGGGATTTATTTACTTTCCTCTTATTCCCTCTCGCATGACAGACTAGTTTTACACATGTGTTTCTCTCGGGTCCCCCCCCCCCCCCTTTTTTTTTTTTTTTTCTTCTACTTTCCTCTTGCTACTCAATAACGGGCTTCTCTTCTTTCTCCCCCCCCCCCCCTCCGTCTCCCTCC